>JASANE010011400.1:0-52604 GCA_030248225.1 Trileptium ribeirensis
CAACGATTGGACAAATGGATCAAGCGAAAAATGGAACCCAGCAAATGGTTATGATATTAACTGGATCAATAAAACATCATCAAATCTACACTTCAACGTTCGACTCAAACCACCTAAAGGTCTTAAATGGATGGTTTATCTATTCAACGTATTTGAACATTTGTTTATGAACTTATCGATACCTTATCAACACGGACTTATATTGGTACGATCGGTTGGCATTTATCGAGGATATACGTTCACCAACCATTATATGGGAGCAAGATTTATGAAACATCTGGTAACGTACGATTTGGATAAAGTGATTCGTCAACGATACATTGCAATCAATATTCGTAAAGCGTATGGAGCAATACGTGCACAAAGTTTATCTTCAAAAGGAAGTTGCTTATTGGCAAAACCGGGTGGATGAGTTTCGACGTCAATGTGAAGCAACAGGCGACTATATCGACGGGCGGTCGAAAGAGGAAGAAAGTTTGCTCAAGGTTCAACGACGACGGCAAGCAATTATCAAGGCGGTGGAATTTATAATGAAGAACGAAAACACTTTTAAACAGTCTTTGTATGAATTATCATTGTCATACCCTATTTTGTATGTTGATTATTATGATGATATTATTAAGTTGTGTTATATGTTTAATTTGAAGTAAAAAAGAAAAAACATAATGGTAGCCAACACCGTGTATACGGTGTAAAGCCATCTGATGATTCCCTTGGCAGGGATGAAATGTCTTAAAAAGGATTACAATCAGTTGTTGCATTGTGGTATCAAAATGACGCTCCAATTTTCAAATCATCTTATGCAACAACATGTGAAAAACGACGTTCCAGGAAGCTCATTGACTATCGAGAGAATATTGTCGAGACTGTATGTAATGGTGAACATTTTTTTCGTCCAGACAATCGCGTGGAACATTTCAAAAGTTTCAACAAAGTAGTTGGATTACTCGGTTTGAACAAAGAACCAGGTCATATACTTTGTGTGATTACAGAAGAAAATATTGTCATAACGGCATATGTATACTCTCAAGCAGTTCATGTTAGGAAGAGAAAGTTGAAATTGAAACAGTTGTGGTGTAATTGAATACTTTGCGATTGTGTTTACTAAAGAAAGAAAAACGTAGCGGTAGCCTACAGCCGCCTGATGAGGCACTTGGTACGGCCCAAACGTTTGCTCCTATTTGTGACAATACCAATATGTATGCGTTTACATGTGTAAATATTTTATGTGTGTATGTGTTAGTATGTATATCTATGCATGGATGTATATCTGTATATATATACAATAAACATATAAATCGTATAAATAAACCAAATAAACATTGTATATGTGATATAGTATAGATAATGACCCACACCGCAATATGAGTCCTCACACCACCTCCTCCGGAGGGGGGGCAAAACCGGCATTTTTCATCTACTCACGTCAATTTGATGCCATAATTTAATCTTTTGAGCTTATTCCTCTCCCAGGACTATGATTGTAATCAGTAGGCTCATGTTTGAGATGAGTATCCATATAAAGTTGATTTCACTAACTCAACGGTGTTAGCGGAATATCTCGTTTAAATACTTTGACTTAACGAATATTAATTTTGAACATATAGGCCCAGACCAGAGCCCATGATCCGCTGAAGCCACTGTTCTTTTTTTACTTGGCGATCCGGTCATGATAGTTTTGTAACAAATACATAGCAATACTATTTTGTATTTGTTAAGTTTTAGTTCATTTGCTTAATCTCGAAAATTTGGTGTTTATTGTTTTCAAAACATGATATACAATGGTAGTTGGGATCTTGCTTAACGAGGCGCTTCTGTATAATACTTTGTTCAGGATAACTTTTTCACTTAGAAATTGGGCGGATTGTGAAATTACTCCTACAGGTGGATGCCGAGTAGCCGCGTGACCAAGCTTGAGGGCATTTGTTGCACCACTAAGTTGGGCCTTAGTGCTCCAGACATTATGAAAATATCACAATTTTGTAACGGACATATTTCATTAACATGGTCAAACATTTTTGTTCGATGGGCCCATACCTCTCATGTGGAGCATAAACAATTACACTTTGACTAAATGTAGCCAAGAAGCCAACGGTGCTTGTAATCCTTCAGTTTTCTAAGATATAACAAATACAACGTCGCCGTTATATACTTAGTCGTTATACAACAGAATCGAACTCGCATAATGAGAATGAAATAACCACTACTCCGAAAATAACAATAAAAAAACTTTGAAAGTCCGAAAGATACGGTTGAAATTTCATAGTTTCAACTAAAAGCGTAGAGTACAATATTGTGACAATGTTTTTTGCAAGAATTCAGCAGATAAATTGTGGACCACATAAGGCGGTTGTTAAAGTTTATGGTTTTGACAGTAATAAAAACAAAGGCAACTGCAACAAAGACTATTAAAATTAACTGATAAGATATATTTGTAATTTTAAGAAACATATCCTTTCTCAAGCATTAAGTTTCAAATGAAACTGTTAAAACTCAGTGAACGTGGTGCCATGTATGATTAGAAAATACAGATAGAGAGTAATTTACTATATATGTTCATGGAACTAAAATTATTATTCAGAAAACTTTTTAAATCTCAGTGTTGTAATTTAATATCCTGTGTTCTTTTAAGTTCTATGTTACCAAGGCCAAAATGATTATGGTGGCTTTATAAAACCCAAATTATAATATAATAAACTTAATTTATTGACCATTAAGACCCCAATAAAATGACAAGTTCTAATGTGAACAAAACTGCAGTTAAAAACAATTGAGATGGATAGGAGATACCGTTCGCGAAGTGTTGTTATATAAAAGGCACCAAGCCAGATGGCAAACATCACGCATGTTTTAATTTATGTATTAAAGAATTTAAACTAGCTATGTAATTATACTTAGACTACTAAAACCCAGAATTTCACTAAAGTAGATCAGGGTTGTACGCAAAGGTTAAGGAAGTAACAAGCAAATAATAAAACACAGTTTCAAAGGTCAAATCCTCAATCCTCATTCTTAAATCTGTGATCCTACAGCCCCCCTATACTACTCACGCAACATGCGGAAATTTGAAAAATCACTATTGCTCGTAAAGAGTCAACAAGCCATATTCGGATCCCAGAAAGTAGTGGTACAAAAAGTCATGGTCATCAAAGTTGTAGATCTCGATGAGCTGATTCAGTATGGTGGTAACGTTTTTCGATGCGAAGCCTGTGTTGCGAGATACTGTCTGCGAAATGCTGGCTCCCGTATGGCTAAATTTGGCAAAGAACCCTTAAAGGCCTGTTTTTTGCCATTTTGACTCCGAACATGGGGTCGGAGCTGGTCCCGGTCATCTAAAATGAACATCCTCATCACTTTTTCTATCGAACAAAAAATTATCCAAACCCATCCACCCGATCATGAGTTATGAATGACAGAAACAGAGAAAATATTTTCACGATTCCCCCCTAGCGCCCCCCTCAGTGGCAACTCGCCCTGTGCGTTTCAATAACCCTCATTGTGGGAATATGACAAATTAAGACAACGTTTTTAATGTGTACTTAATCACGCATTAATGGCTAAAACGGAACATTAAACATTGGTGCAAATGAAGCCTATTACTACTCGTAATCGTGTAGCGGAGCAAGCGTGGTTCAATAAAGTGATCATTTTGTCTAATCATTTGCATTTTGTCTAATCATTTGTAATAGGCTTTGTGCTAGATGCATGTACTACATTAAAACCTAACCGTAAAAATCATTGAAGACCTAAAACCTTATCGAAAACAACGGAAAACGTATGAAGTTTTCATGCTAGTCTCTAGATAATAGAACCATTGTATCCAGCGTACTGAAAACCTATATATACATAGAATATTCTTCATACCATGTACGCAATAAATAACCAAGATACTGAAAACAGGCTACATACTGGCAAGCAGTTATATTGATGCTAAACCCATTGAAAACATCTGAAAAGGCATGATGTATTCGTGCTGGACTTTAGATAACCAAACCATCATATTCAGCGTATCAAAATACTATATAGACCATTTTTGAATCATCTGAACGCGATGCATAACCAAACAAGTGAAAACGCACTGCATTTTGGAAATCGAGTTCGTCGACCATAAAACCCTTGATAGCCCATAAAAATATTATATAGTCAATTTGAACTCTAGGTAGAAAAACGTATTCAGAATGCTTGATAACCTCATTGTAGGGTAAAAATACGCAATAACTTGCCGAAATTTGAAAAATCAATATTTCTGGCACCGGGTCAACGAACCCTTGTCAGGCACACAGCGGCCCAGGGAATAGTCTCATAAAAACGTGGTGGTCAGCAAAGTTGTAAATCTTGATAAGCTTATTTTCGATGCGAATCTTATGTCGCAAGATATGCGCTGCGAAAGGCTGGCACCTGTATGGCCAGATTTGGCAAAGAACCCTTAAAAAGCATTCCGGAGGTAGAGTCGAAGCTGTTGATCAACTACATAGCTCATTCTGATCACTTTTATTATCTGATAAAAAAATTTGTCAGAGTCCACCTAAAGATGAGTTATGCGTGACAGAAACATTCAAAAAACAAATTTTCACTAATCTTTCCCCGTAGCGCTCATAAAGGAAACTCCGGTCGCTTCGCTCGCTGCGTTTCAATAACTAGCGATTATTTTCCATTGTTTATGTTATATTGAGTATACATTTCAATTAGACTATATAACCAAACATTTCTGGTTATGTTTACATTATACTGTTATACGATAATTGGGCTTTTAGTTACAGTATTGTAGAATTGTAGCATGAACTAAACTAGTCAAGGGGGAAATCGTGAGAAAATGTCTTTTTTTCCCTGTCGCTGTCACTCATATCTTATCTTCAAATGGCGATTTCTTGCTACGACAGCAAACTTATGACGATATATTCTTTAGTTCAACGCGAACAGCTCTGACCCCATCTGGCGGGTCTAAATGGCAAAAACAGGTTTTAAGGGTTCCTTACCAAATCTGGCAATGCGGGCGCCTGTCTTTTGTAGCCCATATCTCGCGGCACAGGCTTCGCATCGAATATGGAAACTCATAAATAGAAAATGAGACCATGCAGGATCAGCTTTGCGATTCACCACTTTGCTGAACCACTCGTTGGGCCGCTGTAGGCCCGAGTATAGTTCGTCGAGCTTTTACCAGAATATCCATTTTTTAACGTTCGGCATGTTATTGAGTGTTTTACATTAGTGAGATATATGAGTTTCTATTTGATTATAAAGCATGCTGAATACGATTGTTTTGTTATTTAAAGTCCAACCGGACTATAACGTACCTTTTAATGGGGTTTTAGGGGTTTTATGGTTGACGATCCCGATTTCCAAAATGTCTGTTTTCATTTATTTGGTTATGTATTGCGGATAGACTGTCTAATTGGATATAAGTTTACTCGGTACGCTTAATACGATGGTTTGGTTATCTACAGTCCAGTATGATTATTATTTTTCTTTCTCAAAGGTTTTCACTGCATTAGGATCAATGACCATTTCCAGAATGTTTGCTTGTCCAAAGTGGAGTGGGGTGCGAACCACCTGGCTTTTTCCGGTGCCCTCTGGTAAATAATTGGTGCCCCCATTTGGGTCTCCATGCAAAATTTTTTCTCATTTTACAAAAAGTGCTTTCATGAAGCTAAAATTTGATTAATTTTAGCACAAACTGGGTTTCAAGTTGGTAATTTTAATAGAGGGTCTTTGCGCCATTTGTGACGCCATTTATTTACAATTTTAGCGTTCTATTGCTTATATTTATATATTGCAAAATAATACATTTTGAGAGTTCTAGGTTTGTAAGCCGGGATGGCGCCCCTGGTTCAATTGAAACCATACCACCCGACAAAATTTGATTAATTTTAGCACAAACTGGGTTTCAAGTAGGTAATTTTAATAGAGGGTCTTTGCGCCATTTGTGAGGCCATTTATTTACAATTTTAGCGTGGTTCTATTGCTTATATTTATATATTGCGAAATAATACATTTTGAGAGTTCTAGGTTTTGTAAGCCGGGATGGCGCCCCTGGTTCAATTCAAACCATACCACCTCTCAAAATTTGGTTCCCCCAGTTCCAAGCCTGGAGAGCCTCGGTTCATGCCCCCCGTGTTTTCGATGACTTTAGATCGACGAAGTTTCAATTTTTTCAATGAGTTCCAGAGGTTTCAGGGTTCGGGAGGTTTTAGGGTGGTATATACAAGGAACACAACGCATGTTCCAGGTGAATACGCATAATAACGTATGGATAAAATGACGCTCGCTACGTTTTACCCTCGCTTGCGAGATACTAGTTATTTTTGAAAGGAATATAGGCTGGCGATATTTATATATTTACAGCGTATAATTTTTTTATTTTAAAATTATTATAAAACAATTTTACTTTGACAAATTATTTTTGTCGCTTTGTGTCGAATTCGAGGCTCTAAAGTGTTATTTTTTATTTTGTAGGATGTCGGTGGCCAAGACAAGATTAGACCGCTTTGGCGTCATTATTATACCGGAACACAAGCGCTAATTTTCGTCGTTGACTGTGCTGATCGTGACCGCATTGACGAAGCTCGACAAGAGCTTCATAGGATTATTAACGACCGTGAAATGCGTGAAGCAATCATACTTATTTTCGCAAATAAACAAGATTTAGCTGATGGTTAGTAATTCTAGGTAATACGGCGATCTTAACATCAATTTTGTTATCAACTTAATTAGGTTTTGGATGTTAAAAATACAAATTTTACTAGCTATTTTATTTATGTGAAAAACGATTTCGAAAGCTTGGTATTTCAAGATAGGACAATGATCGACATTATTCAGAGCACCATAGTGTAGTAATTCGTATATTGTGTATACGTGAAAACTAGTTTGTTGGAAATATATGTGAAACACTTCTCTACGCGCTATATTACTCGGCACTCGATTTGAGCTCAGCGAGTGTAACGCATACGCAGCAAATCTTTCAGAGATTATTGATCGGAACTTCTAATTACGCTGAATCTCGTTTTGGCAAAATTGGATTACCATTTTCCTAGCGCTGGCTTCTCAGTGTATTTGTCGACCAACGAAAGAATCGATATGCATAATCTGGTTTGGCTATGGCCCATGAACCTGCGGTACCAGGTACGGAACCAGGGTAAGCCAGAATTTATCAGGTGCATGTAATATTTTGAATGTTCTTGTTCAACCAAGAGGTTTCGAAATCTAAAACACATAACAAAAGGCAGTGTTTTTCATTACGAAGCGCTGACACGGTTGGTAAATCATGTCCTAAACGAAGTTGCATATAAAATTTGTATGTAGTACACTCGTGAACCCAGAGATTATTTCAATTGTGATGGTACATACTTCTTAGGTTAACAGTTACGGAATTTAGACTACTAGGCTGGCTAGTCCAAACTTCAGAAATTATAGCCGGGCGCGGCTCACCTGCCGGGGGGTGCCGGATTTTGCCGGGGGCCAATTTTTTTGCCGAATTTTGTCGCGTTTAGACGTTAATTTTTCTCAGCAGGGGCTTTGAGCCGCGGGATACCACCGTTTTGCCGAGGGGCAGCCGAAAATGCCATGCCCCCAATTTTGACTAGCCAGATAGGATTCTCGGCACTCTTTAATAAGAGGTTAAGTGACTATTCTTTATGGCTGAGGCAGCGACTCATCTGCGAAAAATAGACGGTGAGGAATGGACATATTGTAAGGTGCTTCGGGGAGTCGTGGACCAAATTATTTTTACCTTTTATGTATGTGCAGGTCAAACTATCAGGTTTACAAGGGCCGCAGTAACTATCCCTACATTCAAGAAATTTGTGACTTAGCAAGAGAGAGCCTCTTCCAATTCTAATCCTGGAGCTAAAGTGAAACCTGGTAAACTTAATATTTAATAATTAGTCTTTAAATTTTCGAGAAAATTCCCAAACTTAGAGCGTTGCATTTATTGTAATATAGTTGTACTCTAGCGTAATATTATTGTCTTTAGATGTGGAGGTTCGAATTTCGTTTGGTACAAATCCTGCCTCTTTGAGACAGAAGAAATTAGGACTCAATTTATTAACTCTATCAACTAGATATCAAAAGGGTTCTTGCAACAATTTGCGAGATACCGTATTTTTAGTAAGGGAGTCAGGCAGTAGTCTTTTCGAGTTAGTAGATGCTCTGGGTCATTAGAAAACTTTAAAATTTATGTTATACTCATTTTTAGTAACTTTCTCTGGATTAGAATTGACCCAGCAGCACCCTAAGTGTATCTAAAATAGAGCAAAATTTATCCGATGATATTAAGTTTTGAGTTTCCCATGTTTGGAAAGCTAGGAATTGTGTACAAAATTAGTGATAAAATTTCTAAAAAATATTAATTTTAGGGAAACAGTCTTATTCTTACCGGAACCTCCGTGAGCAATTAGGATGTCCCCACTGCGTACCCCTCTGGTTTGCAGTGTTCACGAGTTTAAACCACGACAACGGCTGAAATCAAGCGGAATCAAATCATTCGGCTAAGATTAAGAATAGATATGTATACGCGCGAATTCAATTGTTATGTTAACTTATGTGGAGAAGGGATCATATTATCGAGCAAGTCATTTGCAATGCCCATTCAAAATTGTCAATCGTTGACATTGGATTCACGCCGTACTTTCTATCTCTCCCCCAATTCGGTAACAATATTCTTGTTTTCTGTGTTTTTTTCCAATACAGCACGCTTTGCCAGTAAAACTAGGTATTGTAAGACCCGATAAACTGGCCATCGGATAAGATTTAGTGTAGCGAAATAAACAGACCGCTATAGTTAACTTTCAAAATTTTATGGTATATAAGCTGTGTATTGTAAATGTGTGCTCGGGAACGACCAATTTAAATCCCCGTTTCGGCATGTGGAGTGAGCGATTGTCTCCATTAGAATTAAAAATTTTCATGGTAACTGATTATGGACTAGAACCTTAACAGGATCCTTAGAAATTAAAAAATTTAATAGGACAACTTTGTTAATAAGTTAGATGAGAAATCATATACATATACCTACTGTCATGCCATGTCATGGTCTTGCATTGTATCGAACCTTATGAGTTGTAACGTACCGTACTATATTGAAATATTGATTGTTGTGTCATTTTAATATGTTGGATGTCTTTGATGTATGTGCCATTTATACTTCGCCGCATCTAAACCCAAGAGTAGATTTGTTGTAGAGTAGGATAAAAAATCGAATTACTCTGTACTATTCGTGTTCTCTTAACAGCGTATGTACACTAACTCATTGTGTATTCTTATGTGTTGTTACTTGTATCAGTTGATTACTTTCTGTTAACCTTCAGCTTACCAGAACCGGCCAGTTGCCATTGAGCGATATGTTAGTTCCTGGCGCCCCTTTAGCTGAATGGTAGAATGTTCACACGCTTGTCCCACCTCTTTTAGTAAGGCGAGCGCAGCGGTTCTTTGAACATTCGTGGGACGCGAGTGTTGTCGAAGTATATTACAGCTGTGTACGTTCGATTCGGAAGGCTATGACCCTCTACTTTGTATTGACTCTAAATAAATGTGTCGATTATGTTCTTGTGTGGTAATGATTGAATCATTTCTATTATTCGTTCCGTTGATGTCGTTGAACGTACCCTTCTATTGCGTTAACCCGTACTAAAGGTTTAGCCGATTCGCGTATCAATAAATGATTGCTAAAAACCCACTACGTTATTGTGTTGATTGGTGGTACATGCAGCGATATGTGCAAGGGGGTTGGAATTGTCGCCCCGGTCGACGAACCACATTTAGGCTTAGGTAAATGTCACAAGTCTCAGTGTGTTTCGTTGGCGTATCAACATGTGCGATAGTTCACAAGGCCTATCGTCGTAAGCGAAAATTTTGGGAACCACCCACGGCATCCGGAGATGAATGAAGCAAAGCGATTCGACGTTAAATGTCCATGGATTGTCAGTCCTTGGTGGATGCCAATCTGTGTATAACATAATATTTGATTAACCCCCAACGAAATAGCCGATTATAACTTCCAGGTGAGATGAATAGTGGTATGACCTCCTTTGCCTGTGAGCAGGTGACGAAAATAACCTCCCTGAGGACCTCAATGGTAGTGCCACGTAAGCGACATGTGCAACGAATGCTTCGAAGACGTCCCGTGAAGCGCTTCTGCGGCTTGCTAAACTCCGTGGCTTCTTGGATCTGACCACAAGAAACGATCCAAAATGAGTAATCTAGGTCCGCTCTCGAGATTACGATAGCTGGAGTCGTACGGTCACTGCGTTTGAAGTTGTGTACAGTATCAGCGTCTTAAGATTACATATGCGACGTTCGTATTTAACGCGACGACCTTCAGCTTAGTCGGCAATGGCGCACACAATTGGCTTATCCGCGCTAGCTGCACGCGAACCAGGGATTATCGACAACCGTTTTGGACAAAGTTCTTCCAAACCGTAACGTCAAAAGACTTGCCCTTTTGAGACTCTAAGGCAGTTGTGATCAAGCTGTTTCATCACTGCGATTCCTGCAAAGACGAGTGTCTGTAAGCCGAACGGCAGAGAGCACATACTAGACAGATGACGTAGAGAGCGACAGCTCAAGGTAAGACATGACAACACGCCAGAGGGCATGCTTGCTTCACAGGCAAAGTTATTACTTTTAGCTACACACAGCAAAAGTTCTTTCGTCGTCCACTTCTCTATCTTAACAAACGTAAGCATATCTTATCTTCATTGCTGAAAATCAAAATTCAGCTCTTCGGGTGAATAAAACCGGCCCGCTTGATAAATATGACTTTTATCCTCCGCCCAGTTTTCTAGATATTCAGCGGGGCGGCAGTAGAACTGAACGAGACTCTCTTCGGCATCAGCACCATATTGTGTAAGATCATAGTGGCTGGTGTTGACAACAGACATATTTTTGACAGAATATATCAAAGTCGGTAAGGTGCTCACGATAGATATACCTGTCCCCGTTATACGTAATTTAAAACATCCATAAAATTTTCCTGAAACTTACCGCTTCCAAAAGGCGACTCAATCGTTTCGTCGATCCCACAAGCCGCCACTGTAGCTGCCGCATAATACTTAGTTCATGATCAATATCGTCCTGCTGCTGTAGTTGCCCCGCTGTTTTTAGGAGCGGGGGTTTTATTACTACCACTGCTAGTACGACTACTACTAAAATCATTAGGTACAGTCACGGCTAGAAATAAGTGCAAAATAATCGATCGAAATTTCGATCGATTTCGATTAAACGAAATTTCAATCGTTTTCGATTTTCGCGCAGTTAGAGAAATTTTAAAATTTCGATTTTTTTCCAACTAAACGAAATTTCGATCGATTGCTATTTCGACCGTTTTCGATTGCACTTATTTCTGGCCGCGACTGTAATTAATGGTTTACGACTTATTAAAAAATCCTGTTTACAAAACACTGAAATGCATAACTGCAAATTAAATGTCCACGGCTTGCAATTGGTGCCAACGACAAATTTTGCGGCCCCCGGTTGAACCGGCGACAGCTCTCTTTTCTTTCCCACAAATTTTCTCCGAGATGCCAGAGCTAAGGTGACATTTTAACCGACGGCAGAAAAAAGTTGTCAGGCGCGTTGAACCAGGAGTAGCCCTAAACATTACCAGGTGGTGCCCGACCTCAACTGAGGAACAGAAAATGTCAGGAATCGCGGCCAACACAGTTTAAATAAAGGATTGGGTTATTATTACCTTCATGTTTTAAGCTTTGGGCTTGTGACATCACAGCAGCATAATCCTGAATAGAATAGACCAAGAACATTTCAGGTATTTCTCCAGTGGGAATCCGCCAGCAGTTTCTAGACGGACTGAGATTATGATACGTAAGATATAAACAACTTACTGAACGTCCACGACATTGTCCTTCACTAAGATAAAATATAAATAAAATGCCTTGAAAACCATGTAATTTTTTCTTTTCATTTGGAAGAACCTTGTTAGACCTGCTTAAACCAAAGTAGAAAACGTACTAATTAGTCTAATTATTATTTGTAGCAATGAAACCTCATGAACTTCAAGAACGGTTGGGTCTAACGAGAATACGTGATCGCAACTGGTACGTTCAGCCGTCGTGTGCCACTTCTGGTGATGGACTTTACGAAGGCCTTACTTGGCTAACGTCAAACTGTAAATCGTGATATAGCATAGTTTTTAATATTCGTTAACTATTATACGTTTAAAACATTTAATTATTGCGTATTTACCAATTTCGAATCAATATTGCTAGGAAAATTTTATTGAAATCTCTTATCAAATGTTAAACCGGTCGCTTTGTTATAAGTGCAACGCATATGCCTGCTGAATTCTTTTATCTCTCGTGCAAGCTTGGTTTGCATCTGCTGTAACCAGCCAAACTAACGTCTCTTAATTTGGTAAGTCTTAATTTGAACGAGTCCGTTAACAGTTTATTGCGAAAAGATATTTCCTTTTCACAAAAACGTTCGAAATTCCTCATAATCTGAGTACATTATTCTTTATAAGGTTCGCGGTTAGCTAGCCGTAGTAAGGCATGTCGAACTCATGAATTTGTAATATTCACTGCTTTTGCGAAACATTCTATTACGACGTTCCTGTTCTTTCCAATGCAGAGAAACTTATGGTATGGGATTTCCATGGGGCCATGCTCATCCTCGGGGGAATCTCGAGTGAGGAGTGGTGAAATTTCAATTTTTGACATGTGTTTGAAATGCACTATTTCTTTGGAATATGTTCATTTTGCACCGTAGCGGTATGATTAGGATTCATAAGTGGTTTGGACTCGTCACAATGCACTTACCCACGCCTTACTTTTATTTTTATGTGTTCTACAGGGGAGTTTTCAGTAGTGAGGTTGGGTGAACACAAGGAAATGGCCGGGTGCGGGTATCTCACCACCAGGGAGTAACCGGAACCGGAACTAGCAACCGGAACCGTCCATTTAAACCGGATCCGGAACCGGAACCTGGTCTTCGAAATTTATATATAGTAAAACAGATGATGGAAGAAATGAAGGTACAGGGATTTAAAATGCATTAAAAATTACTTTTACATTAAACTTAATGTATTGCGATGGTATTATTGCCTTTCTGAAACTTTAAAGAGACTGCGGAAGCTAATAATGTTTATTTATCGATCAAATATGTCGGTTTTTGGACATTCAGAGCAAAAAATGTCTTCCACTATACACCATTGCGTATACTGCGTCAAATCGAATGTGCTTACAAAGCTTGGAGCGTAGAATACACACTTTCGCTCTGTCTCCAGTCGCCCCCCTTTACTACACATACGTTTGTTGCATGTTCTTCTGTAAGAAACTTAAAATTATTGGTTTATATGATTCTACGAGAAAATAATAGATAGAAGGTAATTTTCTGATCAGTGGTCAGAGATACTGTTTAGGCTAGCGTTGGACAAACAGTGCCCGGCAGTTAGATCATATTGATCATAACTTTCTAATCAGAATGCTGTAAATGAGACACACTGTGATGCTGCTCGCAAAGTTTCAATAAATACAGTTCATTGCCAAGAAAGCAGTTTCTAGATGCGTTGCAGAAAACGTTAGTTTACTTCAATTTAGACTGATTTACCAAGTTTACAAGCGCACTGGCGGGTGCTTGACGCAATTTATGTTAGCCAAGCATACCCTAAGTACTTCTGCGCAAGCCATACTCTGTTACCGAGTTGGACCGGTTCAATTCAAACGTATCCCGCAGACTTCTGGATGTGTAAAATAGCTGCTACAAGCATCGACCTGGCTTTGTTAACAAACTCCTGCAGGTTATTATGAAAAATTATTATTTATTAAAATTACGAAAAATGAAAAAAATCAAATTATGTGCCCTACTTACGTTTCACACGGCAAATTGGTTGGTTAATCTTTTCTTTTGTTTGGTTGTATTGGAGCTTGATCATTGTATAATATATTACATATGTTTGGCTTATATACAGGATGAAGCAAAAAACGTGGAAAATTTCAAAAATTTTTAAACCGGAATTCCGGTTCCGGTATGGTTTTTGCTCTTTGCCGGAACCGGAACACGATTTTCGCCGGAACCGGAATTCCGGTTACTCCCTGCTCACCACCCATAGTTGAGAGGCCAGCACCCCCCAATGTTTTCTAGGTTATGGGTGTCATCTGAGATATTTTACAATGCTACATTTAAATAAAATATTGCAAATGATTTTAAGTATCCATAACGCTTTTTAGTGTAGATACCTTGATGATAGACACATAATGATGGTTATGATGTTCTCGTTATATTCCATTTCGAAGTGTCTTCTTTTTCGTTATCTCTTTGTTAGTACTTCGATTATTTTTATTGCCTAGGTGATGACATAAACGGTTTGTTCTATATAAGCGATGCTTAAAACAAGCTATTATTATTATGCGTACGAACCGTACCCTGGTCCTCATTTGGTAATGGAGCTACAGATATGCAATCGGGGCAAAGGTATTATTGCCATTAGTAGCTCGGAAAAACTATTTTCAGCTTTGTTTAAAGAATTTAAATTTCTTAAAATGGAAAAATTATTTAGGTTTATTGTATGCCAGGCACTTGTTCACCAAACACTAATTTCAATTACTCCTGCGGCAAATCGACAGAGCGAAGTGTTTTTGGAATCGCTTCACAAAATATTTTGCTGGCTTTTCCAAAGTGGTGGTCTTTTTGGTACCGCTGGCATAAAAAGAGTGCCAGTGCCCCCCTCCCCGGTGGAGTTCCCAGTTTGTATTCCTGAGGTAAAATTTTTACTTCCTCTCGGTAAAGACACCCTTCGGTTGACAGAAAACTTGAGAAAATTTTTTACAATAATACCATTCTGAACTTAAAGATATAATTTCAGCAAAAATCAGTTTCTAAGTTTAACCTCAATAGACACGTTTTTACGCCGCTTCAGGGGCCATTTGTTAATTTTAGCGTTCTTTGCTAAAAATATGAAAATTTTAAATTTCGAAGCCGTGGTTTCCCAGATCATTCGCCGTGACAACCCCCAGTTCCACACCAGGAGTAGCCCGCTTCATGCCCTGGCAAAATTTTCAGCGAATGATAAAGCCAGTTTTAAATTTCCAAAGTGGAAATGGCAAGTCAAGTCTGCCTACTAGTCCTAGAAAAATAATAACGCTATATCAGTATATCAAGGGAGAGCGACGGCCATTTTCTTTACGGTTGAATATATAAATTGGATATATTGTTAATGTCGAACTTGAGTATTTCTAGACCTACCTTTGTAGCTTCCCAAAGGCGTAAGATTATACCAAGTATAAGTTTCAAACGGTGAAGCATTTTCAATGGGTAAGTAACTCGGTAAACGCATAGTGCCCTCCAACAAGACAGAAACACACTATTGATCTTTTATTTCATGTAAAACATGTTTTGGCTCTTTGTCCGAAAATGATTGCTCTAAAAAGTGTTTTACTGCCGCGTAGTATCCACCGATGAGAAGATTCTGCGTATTCATTTTTATACAGTGTCTCTGGAAATAGTAATGACTTAAAAACTGAGAACTAAAATACCCAAAATATCAAAGATTCCAATTCATGTGGTCTCCGTGTTTTGTTAGGTATGAAATGATTAGTCCCGCGAAAATGCATTGTTACATTCACAAAAGTAAGCCCAGACGCGAACGGACACAGACACAGAGCGACGAAAGTATGCGTGTAAACGGGCGGTTTTAGTTTTATGTGGGCTTGGATAGACGGGTTTTTGTTTGGGGGTCATTTCACGAAACCATGTCATTTTGGTCGGGGGGGGGGGGTACATCGGCACTTTTTGGCCCAAACCACCGGTCTTTTGGAAGCAAATTTAATGTCGCTGTGAGGTGTAGTAATAGGCGTTCCGACGGTCATATTGAAGCATGGTGGACGTCTGTGCCCCTAACATAGCAGGAGCCAGAGGCCCAAAAACCGGATTGGCCAAATGAAGCCAAAAACACAATAATGTCTTACTATAAACGTTCGCCGTATCGCTAGCACGTGATACATATGTGTGTTTTTCCTTTCCCTGAGATCCCTTGGTATTTGCTAATTTTTCCTCAAAAACTTGGAAGTGAGCATCGACACTGCAGCTGACGTCGAGTTACGGAAAATTTTTTCATGACATGTAGCCCCCCGACCTTGGTCAAGTCTGGCAGCTTGCATACGCTGGTAAGTAATGTCAAAGTGCACTAGTCCCAAAAATGCTATATAACAATAATCGTAATCAGTACATGTTTTATTGAAAAAAAGAATGTCAGCGTCTGTCCATGTGTTGTTTGATTATGAGGTCGAAGGTCATAAAGTGCCAAAAATGGGGTATGCAAAATGTAGCCTCGACCTGACGTGGAGCCCTGCCGACCAGTAGCCCACTCCCGACCGCATGTATAGTAAAAAAACCGAAGAGCCCAAGAACCATATTAGTATATAAGTTTATCATCATTGCACCATGATATAAGGCCGTGCGGTTAACTAGGCATCTAGATAACCCTTCTGTCTTCCCGCACATCTATTGCGCGCATAGTCCTTGGTATCATCACCTAAATGTATGGTAATCATAGATCAGTTGTGTTTGTTTTACACCAGCAGCGTGTTAAACCAAATCTAGAATCTTTAGAAGTAGCTAAAGTTTCACGTGTTGTATGTTGTAGGAAGATGTATCCCCCCAACCTGAGGTGTAGCCCCCCGCCGACCTGAGGTGTAGCCCCCCACTTCAGGTATAGCTCCCCCGACTTAACCTTTCGGGGTGCCAATTTTTTACAAGGCCTAAGGATCTGCCGGAAATTTTTTGCCGGACATCCCCAATCCTGGTTGGCTTTTTTGTGCATTAAATGGTATCTGTAGGTGCTGTCTCCGTTGCGCTAGAAAAACTTCTGCGGCGTTCTAAATTGGCCGATTTTTAACCCCAAAGCGGCCATAGCGGCACCAATTTTATGTCGCAGCTTCTCCAAATGGCTTGACGGCGACCATTTTGGTCCGACTTGCAAACAAACAGACCATGGTTCACGTGTCACTGAGTCAGCCTACAGAATAATGACTTATTTCAGATTAAAATTTGACCCCAGGGGGACCGTTTGCGACCCTTGTAGTAGGTTTCAGGTAGCTCTTTTTGCATAGAGACATCGATATTCGAAAAATTCAGGTTTTTTACGTCGGAAGGGTCTAGTCACCGTACATTGAAAACGTTTCATTTTTGGTTCAAAAAGGGGTGTTTCAAAAGTACATGGTTTCGGAAATGGCCCTTGGACGTCTGACGGTGTTATCGGGGTTATTTTCGCATCGACGCGCAATTTCGTCACACAGTATCAGAGTTGCATTATGATTTCGCAACTGAACAATTCGACCGAAATTTTGTTCGAAGTGGTTGCGGTCTTCGATATAAAGGTTGTAACTATCGCTTACTTTATAATTCTGCATCATTCGGTTTTGTATATAACTATAAATTTGTTATTTATGCGTTCATTGTTATGTATTGCTGATGCTCGCATTGATTTTATACATTGAATGATAAAAATTACTTAAACTGGTCCTTGTTAGCAGGTGTCTAGCGGTAACGCCTACCACTGTACATAATTTATCAAAAATGAATTTTCAGGCGCCTTTAGACCTTAATAGTTTTAATTTCGGATTATACGAGAGGAAATCGTTTCCACCAACAAGGAATAATAACGTTGCTGACCTATAATAGGCAGTGCACAGTGTCTGTTCGAGGTTTAAGACTGTATGTTATACTGTACTATTTCTGTCAACCTTGGATGAAGGTTCGCTTTCTGGGTTGTGTAAAGGCGAATGTAATTACTAGTAACTTGCCAATCGAGGGGAAACAGAACGAATGTGATTATTTTGCGCCAAGCGATCATTTTAATGTCACTAAATCCTTTCCAATATCTAAAGAGAAAATATACTTGCAATACTTTACTTAATATTGCGGCCATTTTCTGTGCAAACCATGGGGCTCTGTATTTGTTCCATCGTTAAGTCGGGGATGCAAGCACAGATGCTTTCACCACATTCAGACCACCGGAAAAGCTGTAGACCAGTTTTGGTCCTATATGTACTGTCATGTGATTAGAAAAACACCGAGATCTAAGATTTTTGGTGCCGAAATTTAACATCTCCTGCACCTTTGCACAGAGTTGATAACATACTCAATGTAACTTGTTGTTTAAGCCTTTGACACATAGATGAGTTAAGACATATTTCGTGCAATATTGAACAAACATGTGAATTGAGCCTGAATCGCTCGAATTCAAATATTGTACATTAGCTACTAAGTGATGTACGAGCTGTTGCTCGGTTTCTGAGGGTATCTCGCATAGTGAGCGCACATCAACGAATGTACAGTTCATAATAAACATGTTGCCGCAGTCTTTGGTACTGTAAATTGGAACCATTGTACTTGAAAGAGTTCAGGTGTCAAATAACCGTATAAACGCATCTTTCGCTGTTAACGAGTTAGCAGCCAGAGTGGCCAACGTATTGAAAATGTCATTTTTCGGATATTTTAAACGTTGGCTGGAGCTCGAGAACGGCTGCTCTGACTGAAAATTACAAAATTGTAGTTCTCGATAAAAAAATTCCTAGTGGTTTCTATGTTCCTATCCGATACCTCTGGTAAGAGTTATGACCTGAAATGTTTGGAGAACGTAGGTGTCCGAAAGGATACTTTCATATTCATGTTGGTTTTCAGAATATTTGTGCAGAAAATCATAGGAGGAGCGTAAACACAAATCTAGGTGCGTGCGCTGTGGGAACTCCACTCTTTACGCTTGCTGGGTTTTATTTATTGGCTAGGCTGAAACTAAATGCCGTTAAATTATTTAGTATATTCGTTTGGTTTTCAAAGACATAGACTTTTAGAAAAGGACCGTGGCTCAAAAAGGATTTAAAAATATCTTTTATTGGTTACAAAAATTGGATTGTGCGCTAATTAGGTCATGTTTGTTACATAACGATGAAACATTGCGTAATATGGGCACTAAAGTAATTGCATTTAGCTTTGTCAACTTCCTATTATCGTTTTGTTTGTTGTCAATCCGTTATTCCAAAACCTAGGGGGTCGGCGCGGAGTGTCTGTCTTTAAAATGCTCTCGGTCACCAATAGGGAAGTTAAATGACGAATTTGAAATGTGATTGGCACCTGTGTACTGCTTGTGGAGGTGGAACGACGAAGAAAGCTACAATCGCCTGGGCATATTGCATGAACTCCAGGCACACCTGCACCGACCATCGTGGATGTTCCAATGAGAAGGAAACCAATTCTAAGTAGACCAAAATCGCCTTTGTTAATCAACAGATAACATTGGACTGGAAAAACTATTGTTTATAGCATGAAAGCAAATAGCGGGACTTCAGTCATCAAAGGTCTAAAAGGGCTATGGAATAATATGCCATAACATGGGATGTCACGATTTTTGTAGCCCGGATCATTTCCAAAGATCGACAAAGACATGCGTATTTCTTGAATAATTGGTTCCCACTCCACATTGGATATATATCATAAGTGCCGCGCGCCAACATATATTTACTCCCCCACTGAAGGAGCAGACTCCCACCCCGCCTCGCCCCTACGCGCGGGGAAATTATTAAATTAACAACAATTCTAACTAACTTAGCATTTTTGCAAAATTTCTGGTTTGGCAAAAGTTATGAAAACAAGCTCGACTGTGCCCCTCTTCATTTAAGTCGATGGACATAGGGATATCTATGATATATATTTATGTAGAAATGCTACATTGTTTGGCTGTATTACAAAACTCTGCTACGATTATTATGCGATTCGTTGGTCCATAACGTCAAAAATAGGTATTAACAGAACGTGTTCACTATAGCTTTCACATGTTTCTCAACGTATCAACATATTTCATTAAAGTTCTTTGTGCGGTTAATGCACAATCGCCGTTAGATGCGTAGCTTATCGTGAGTAGTTTAAACGTTTTTAGTTAGTACGTATCAAAAAATATTGTTCGTAAACCAGTGAGAGGACAATGTCTTATTACTAAATTCTGGTGGTGTTATACTCTGAATAGTCATATAACTCTGGATTAGTCGTAAATAAAGCAAGCTTATATGTTAGAATTTTCCGGGGCCATAAAATAGATTTCTATTTCTAATTTTCTGTCAAGCAATGTGTATATATGGCGACAACAAACCTTGTTTTAACTGTCAATGGTAGCAATGATATTGATATTGACCTGCTTAAGAAACGTACAAATCATGTCAAGTGGTAAATAAATCGTGGTACTCCTGAATTATTTCCGTCTACAGTAAGACATTTTGGGTTAAAGGGATACGTGAACAGTATTGCAATTGTTCTACCCAGTTGTATTATACCAAAGCATATCAATGTATAGACACCGTTTGTTTGACAAATAAAATTTGTGCTGTGAATTTGTGATTCAGGCATTAATCGGATATGTTTAGATTTTAGTTTGTGTTGTAATAGCGCCGGGGCTGTGGCTGCTTGTTAAGATATATATCTCTGTATATAGAAGTTAACAGTGCTCATTGTCTACCTAATTATTGCTTAAACTCAAAACTCTGAGTCAATATTTGACTCAGTCGGTCGGTCCTTGTCCAACTCGATAAAATATAAAATAAGTTTTTGCTATCCTGAGCTAAAAATTGCTCCATTCAGCGAGAACATGTTTGTGCTTATCATAATTGGCATAGCGTTATGCTTAATAAAAATTTGTTTCACTTTATATGATTAATTTTAAGAATAATTCAACTTATTACAAACCTTTAGCAAAATTTGGATGCTTAATATTTACCCTTGCAGGACTGAGGGGGTCCGCGCGGCCCAAAGCGTGGTTTTTGTAGAATTAGCAGAATTTCACAGTAACTTTAAACAATATTTCGCGAGAATTGCTGTATTTGCGTATTTTTTCGTATCAAACAGACGTATTTTTCCGGGGCCTGTTAGGCCTTCCCCTCAGTATTTGGCGCAAGTAAAAAAGCACAGTCTTTGAAGGGTTTTAAACTTTATTAATACTAAATATTTGCAATATACCTAATGCTTATTTTTTAAGATTTAAAGTATAATTCTTTAAGCGTAAATTTCGCATAATTATGATGAATAATTAAAATAGTTATACCAAAAAGCAGCATGAGTTCCTACAATGTTTAGTAAAGCTAAAGAACTGCAAAATATTTTGTGTAATGCTTAAAAAGAACATAATATTGCTATTATATATATACAGCATAAACATTTTGAGTGCTGAAATTCACATTGAAGTGATATATTTATTTTTGTCCAAATTGAAACCTGTGTGAAAGTTCAGAACGCCACTTTCTTGAGCAAGGTTCAAGTTTCGATACCTCTTCTCATTTAGCGCTGATCTAGTATCTGTAGTACGAATCTATATATACGTAAATCAAATTGCTTTTGTGTTACAACTCCATATGCTATACAAGGCTGAAGTAAGCATAGTGTTCTGCGTAGTATGAGTATATATAATTTACGTTGGTATCAGTTTCTAGATTCTAATTCTTAGTCCGTATTTTTAAGCGGTCAAGTAGTAGGTAGGTTAAGTATGGACACCGACCAAAGTCCCGGCAGTAATTAGCGGAAATATGCTAAGGTATATTGTTTAACTCCAATTGGAATTGAAATCAATCAATTTTTAAATTTGATTAAATTTTATTGTAAATTTTGTGTAATTAAATATATACATTTGAATGTCATTTTGACAGGTTTTGCACTTTTATTTCTCGCCGAAGTAACAGTAATTGCGGCATTTACGTTTTGTGCTTGCCATGGAAGGGGTTTACCATTTTTAGTGTGTGTGTCGTAGTTCATAAATTATTTGGTCCATCAATGCATTCCTGACAGTAATGTCATTGCTTAAGTGCTTTAAGCAAACATTTAGTTTCTCTAGCTGATTTTTAAAACGTATGAATATAAAATATCATGATGGTTCGTTTTGAATGAATATGCGAAAATGATAAAGGCCTCTTGCCGACAAATTTTTTTGGTGTAACTTCGTTAAAAATCGTTCATATTTCGATAGAAATTAAATATGTATTAAATTTCAATGGAGAAGCAGCCTTTGGAACATAAGTTCAAAAATTATTGTTGAACGACTATAAATTTGAACAAGGAATCATGAACAACGAAGTGGTCTACTTAATACGTTTCGTACAATGCGGATATTGATAGGTGTATTATCTTTGGGGGAATTCTGCACCTGCACTACCGTCTGGCAAGGCCGTCATGCGCAAGATTTTTATTGAGTGAAAATTTTTCATTATGGTCGGAATATGTTCGAATTGACCGAGTGCCTTTAGAACAGACCTATTTATGCCCAGTCATATTGGTTAGCCTTTTCTTTGGAAATGTTTGGTTTACATAACTAATATAATTTGTATTGTTTCAAAAAGTGGGATTTTGTTGAATTTACAGCTTCATTTAGTTACAAATGCGATAAAGCGTAGGGAACAATTTTTTAATTCGTTGGGATACAAGGGTAGGAACTAAATTTTTGGGGATAGAACTGGTTTCGTTATGACATTTATATAGGTTAATGAATTATTAATTGCAGTTAGCAAATGGCAACATCTAACTACCTACTACAACTGAGAAGCAAAATTTACTGTTCGTGATTTAACTTATTCCTTAACTTTGCCTAACTTAACGCTTACTCTGGTGCAACTTAATACCGTATGTAGAAAGAGTAGTGCATCAGCTTAGTTCGTTGGGTAGGGTGAGTTCCAGCGCGTGTTATAAGTTCGCGTTGCGTTTCCCTTAAGAATGCAACGAACTGCGCCATCATAGCTCAGCTGTAGCGAGCGCAACTGTTACGCAAACGGCTCGGGTTCCAGTCGTCGAGGCGGCAACCGTTTGTTTAACGCTAGTCGAAGTGTAAACTAGTTCGTGAAGTAAAAGGTTAATCAGAATTCAGTACACCGCTTGTTTAATGCCTAGTAATTGATTTATATATAATTCGCGTATGCAACTTTTCTCTGTTTAATCGATTTTATGTGTAAAAAATATATCTTATTCTATAATGGGCCCAAGTAATCTTGCGTGCATTATAACATTAGAAAAAAGTGCAGCTAGAGCGGGGGTTCTGGGGCGGCAGCCCCCCGACTTGGGAATTAGCGTAAGTCTCATATAAGGACCATAGCTTAGCTTAAGACTAAGGTTTAGAATATCGAGAACGGCATGAGCTGCATTTTATTTCCGCCCCTCGGGGTTACTTGGGCCCGATTATGTATAATGTTGAAGCATATAAATCAAAAATGTAATAAATTAACTAGGATACATTGTCTTTTTAGCCACAAACATGCATATGAGCGTTAATTTTATATAATGATTTTTCGTTTTTGCGCCGAGAATTTTTCTCAATTATGCATATCCTATCTGCCATTATAAACACGTTAACGAGTTAAGTTAGATGCATTGGCATCTCGTTAGCTGGATTTCGTATTATCGGAATGCTTTTTACGGCCAAAAGCTAAACCAAACTCTAACCGAGCCGGAATATTCAGCAGCCGGACCCGGGTGGGATTTTTATCAGTGTAGCATAGCCCATGTTATACTGAACCGACGCAGATCGTATTTGCTGGTTTAGCAAAATGAAACAAAGTCATTATGGTGAGGCAACAGTAAACACCGGAAAGGTGGTACTGGATTGATTTAAATAACGAAGAGTACATACATATCATGTGTCGGTTTGCTTTTATTTTCTTTGTATCGTTTGAAAGGACATCAGCTTAGGTCGGGACGGCAGTTTGTTCACTTAGGTCATTATACGGTTCATGACTTACGTAACTCAGCAGAGCGTTACGCAACGGCGTGACCTCAATTTTATTTCCGCCACCTGGGTCAACTCAGAGTTACTTGGGCCGGAGAATAAAATCCCAGACATCGACAGGGGTGCTAGGTTGATATTGCATCACGTTAACTTCAAGGACAACAAGACCAGCTATTAACCTTTTTAAAAACCGCAGCGTGTATACTTAGTACCTTATCGTTTTTTCTGATAAAAAAATTTTTTTTCCTTTTACTAAAATTTTGAACAAACTTGTTTCGACGCAGATTGTTCCTTAAGAAACCGAACGAACAATAACGCACACCGAACGACAAACTGGACAATTAATTCGCCGCAAATGTGTCCATATACGAACGAGAGAAAAGCTGTATTATCTGGTGTTAGGCGTAAACTTAATTTCAACCATGCAGTAGAGTCTGTACCTTAATATTATAGACAAGGAAGTTGACATCCAGTAGATTATCCAATTCAATGCTATTAGCGTTTTATTAAGAACATAAAACATTCGGAGTTGTGCAGCGTTTACCGAGAGTTCTGCCTAATCACTGCACATTGACAGCCCTGTACGATCAGCATTTGTAACGTGAGTTGTCGGCACAGAGTTCTGCACTAAACGGAACTATACTATCTAAATGAATCAAAAAGAATGTCACAAAACAGATTTCAGGTAACCATAGCATTGTATCCGATCAACATGTATATACTCACGGACATTTTTGAAAGATCCACGAGGTTATAGATGCAACCATTTCTAGCTGGTTTTCATGGCTATAATGTACTAGGACCAGTTCTGGCCCTAAGGGTCCCAGCTGCACCACTCTCAATTTTCGCTGTGGTGCCCGGACAACCCCGGCTTACACGATTCCCCGGTGGACTCCGGTCTGACCGATGAGAACCGCTTAGCTTAGCAGGCTGCCGGCGGTTTTACCAGGGTGTTCGGCCTGGCCCCTATGGTGGCCCACGTGTCCAGAGGTATGGAGGTTCCCCTGAGGAAGGGTCATCCCCTAAGCCTGCTCACAGGTAATAAGGCTGACCCGTCATTCCCTCAATTTCCGCCACTGGGAACCGGGTCGAGGCTAGTTCTGAGGTCGAACCGGGTACAACTTTGAGTATAAGCCTACATTGGTAGGGGTTGTTAGTGTGTTTGACTAGGGTGCGATCATGCCCTATGTGTAAAATGAATTCGACATAGACTTTTGAGTAAACTTTTGGCTAGTCGTGATTAGAAATACTCGGTAATTCCTTAGAGGAGAGCGTGCCTAATCCTACATTAAATCCAATTCGCCTGAAAAGAACACACACAGTGAACGTTTATTTTGGGGTTTTCCCTCTTTTCACAAAATTTTAAACACGCAGAAATGAACATCACCCACTCGGGTGCACGCAATAATGCAGATATTTACATCGTGTGGAGTCTAGCCCCGGCCCACACAAGATGTCCGACTCAATATGAACACGCATGATAAACTTAAAATTAACCAAAATTTGATTCCTTATTTTCTTTGCAGCCTTTCTTGGATAACGAAAGAATGCCCGGCGAGCGCCAGTTAGGCTCTTTTAGAAACACGGAACCCTCAACCCAAAATTTGTCAGTAGAACCTAAGCCCTCGGTTTGCCTTCACGTTGATCATGCAGATTGTGGTCACTGTCCTTAGTACCACACTAACTCTTCTTTAAATTGTCTTGTTCGAATCGCGGAAGCGCGGGCGCAGCACTTACGGGGCGCGAAATATCCAATGGACACCCAGCACCCGCAAGGGCTGCCCCATTTCTAGGCCTAGGCGAGAAAACTTGGAAAATCTGTGAAAGCCTCGGGTGGACCTCTTCCACGCGTCTGCAGGTCGAAGAGTCCACCCGAGCCAAGCATGATCCTAAAAATTTAATATCCAAAATTTACTTCAAACGCCATGCGCATATCAACACTGGTAAAATTTCCTGAATTGTTCCAAATGCCAAACGAGAGCTACCCTAGCAGCCAATTTTCTGGACTGAACTTTAAAACGAGTTTGAGCACTACCAGACGATGCACCCATCGGACGCACACAAGAAGCACTGCACAGTGGGTGGGGAACCAGTCGAGCGTGAGGCACCCCCTTTTTAGTTCAATTTATTAATTTTGACCCCAATTTATCAAACCCTCCCCATCTCCGAAGCGCGGGCACAACACTTGCGGGAGCGCGAGGCATCCGACATATGCCACAACACCCGCAAGGGCTGTCCCTAGTCCTGAGCTTGAGCAAAATCAAGAACGACGAAAGGCCTCAGGCGGGACTCTTCCACACGGCTGCATGCCGAAGAGCCCGCCCGGGCGAAACGAAAAGCCGAAAAAAAACAAGGCAAAAGCAAGAAGAAAATTAAAATAGGCGACAACCGCCAAAACCGACCGAATTTTGCCAGCAACGACTCGACTGGTCCCATTTTCGAAAAGTACCGTCTCCTTTTATACCATAATTTTCCCCCTTAGCGCCTATTTGCCGAAAATTTCAAATCCCAAAACTTGGCACCGATAGCTCTAAACACAACGATAGTAACACATATGTATGGGATGTACAAAAGTAAACTATGTATGTTCGTGCAGAAGCTATCAATATATATTTATATATATCTTCTCAAACAACACCAATATACGCCAAGGGCGGCCAAAACATAAGATGAAAACGGCAACACAGCAGCACAGGAAGAATTGCCGTAGACATTAGCTGGACAGTGGTCCCTAAACAACTAAACCTCGCCCTGGTCGGTGAGAGAAACTTTTAAGAGCCAAATATAACAGCGCTCAGGGCTATCACATAGGGATATCGGCGCATTTTTGCCGATATCTCGTGAATGGAAAACAGCAGGCGGTCGGGGGCAGGACCAAAATCATGCCCTGGCAGACTGGCTGCTGGAGAAATTTAATTTATTGTATGTCCCACGAGAGGCCCGCTATAGGCCATTTTGGGCGTACAAAACCCAAAATTTTAGTGTCCCACTTGGGTTTAGAGGATCCTGTGTGGACCCGTGGGGGTGGGCGGCCCCGGTTTCGACTAAACAGTTAGGGTGGGACCCGATAAATGTCCCGGTGTACACGGATATTTTTACTCCAGGATATTTTTACTCCCCAGTAATAATATCCTAGGATATTTTTACTCCACAGTAAAAATATCCTAGGATAATTTTACTCCACAGTAAAAATATCCTAGGATATTTTTACTCCCTCCAGGATATTTTTACTCCCCAGTAAAATGTTCTAAAAATCTTTACTTCCTCTAGAAAAAGTATTTCCTATACCATTCCTTATACCAAAAAAGGCTTACGATAAACGTCACACTGCAAGTAATCAGCATAACATAGCGCCTGGTAGTCTGGTATTGGTGAAGAATTTGCGACGCATTGACCGTAATGGTGGTTGTAAAATTGAGCCGTGGCTCGGACCATATAAAATTTCATCTATATCTGGCAACTCTTTGTGCACTTTGAAAAACGAAACGACTGGGAAGACTTTGGGAAGAAAGTGCCATATTGCAAACATCAAGCCGTATTATTTGCCCTGTGACACTCACAAGCACAGTGAGGTGAACGAAGTACAAGTTGTGGATTCTGTATCTGGACCTCAACAGATATTTTTTCCACCGGATAAAGCTTGGCAAAATAAAACAGCTGAGCTGTTAGGAATTACCGTTCGTAATTATAATAGTTACTCTCAACAGTCAGTTCAATCTGGTCGCCTTCCGAAAACTCGGAAGGTCGGCCTCGCCTGTCAGTTTTATGCTTCCTGGATAAACTCTCAACAAATTCTCCAACTTTTTCGTCGGGTGCAGCTTGTGCTTCCGTAGTGTCACGATAAACAGGGGGTTCGGTCAAGTACTCCATTAATTCCGATGCGTCCCTTAGTTCTCCCCTGGCACGGGCAGCTTCCGTTTCCCTTCGTTCGATTTCCTCCTGCTTTAGTTCCCATTGTGCTAGTCGAAGCTGCCTCTGAGTAGTCCATCGGGAAATGACGGTACGTGTGGGATGCCTAATTCTTGTCCTGCTGGGATGTCAGTGCAACGGGGGCAAAGCGCTGAGCTGGTGGTGGCTGCGAAATAGGAGGCACTGTTGGTGGAACTTGAGAACTCTCCACTGGCTCGGGTTCATGGGATGGTTCAGGTTGTCGCGCTATGTCAGGTTCCTGTGTTGTTGTGGTCTCCAAAGGTGGTTGACTATATACTGGTGCTGATTGGGCAGGCTGGGGTCTAGGGGGTGTAGAGTGTGGCATAAGCCATTCGGCTGGGACGTACTCCTTTAGTGTAGCTTCAAATCCCAATGGCATCAGCGGCGTGTGCGGGAGTGGAGTGGGTGGTGCTGACTAAGCGCGGCTGGGCTTGGGATACCGATGTTCATAAGATTCTTTGGGTTCACGATAGATATGATATGGTAACTGTGGCTTGTCGGGGTTGGTCACTAAACGCTGCGAGTATGGGCTACGGTAAGTTTGCGTTGCGGTGGCGGCACGGCGTTGGGCAGGTGTAAGCGATGAGGTTTGTATTGCATGCTCAACTGCTAACCCAGAGGATACAGGTTGGGAGTGTGAGGCGAGGACTCATCCGGTCCTGTGAGGCGAGTAATTAGACGAGTCCTAGATCATTAACACTGAATGGTCGTAACGAGCGACCGTTTCCGGCGCGCTGTAACGTTAAAGGCCTAATCGGTTCCTCGGTTCAAACAGCCTGCTCTCTTACCCGAAAGGTTACTGGTGCCGTATGTTGTCCATATTGAGGAGAAAAGGTGCCGGGTGGCTGGTCAAGCGCGTAAGGCAGCTTAGCAGAGTCTTGGGTAGCGAGGTCCTGCGAGAAAGTTGGCCACTCTGTGTCAGGTGTTCTGTCGGGATCGCAAATAGGTAATCTGTTTTGTTGCGGGGCCCCGGACGCATCTTGTCCCGGGGTCCGATTGGTAAGTTGTTCTACAGTAGTGCGATGTTTGTCTGCCTGAGCTTGCGTGTATTTCAAGTTAGGTTCTCCGATCTCAACACTAGCTACGTCGGATGTGCCATCTATATCTTGACGCAACCTATCGACTGCTTCGGGGTCGGTGGCCTGTAGCTCTTTACCGAAATACTTGTCCAGCGAGTATAGCGTTCTCCAGGTTCTTGCAATGCAGCCTCGATATATGCGGGAGACACGGCTTTCAATAAGTCAGCCAAGTCGGGAAATCTGCTAAGCGGTCGGTAGCATGGTTTTGTGCGGTTTATATGGACTAAGTGATCAGAAGCATTGGGTAGTCCAGGTAACTTAACCCAAATGCATGGTCGCATTATTTTAGTTATTTGATATGGTCCACACCATCGACGCTCTACCTTGCGTGATAATCCTGGCGTAGTATAGTATAGGTAAACCCACACATCGTCGTTGACCCGATAATCTAGAACCTTGATGTCGCGGTTGTAGTATTGTTTCCTGTATTCCGTAGCCGATTGCATAGAACGGTAGGCTCTGTCTCTAATAGTAGCTAACCAACGTTACACATTCGCGCGGTACGCTTCTGCTCCGGGGTAACGACCCCAATCAGTTTGTGTTTCGATTCCCCCTGGCACTCGGGGATGAAATCCATGCATAAGCATAAACGGTGGGTAGTGCGTGGAAGCGTGTACTGCGGAATTATAGGACATAATGCAGTAGGGTGACACTCTCATCCCAGGTAGTGTGATAATCCTCGGGTAAAGCTACCCTTAGCAAAAATAGCAAGGTGCGGTTGAAGCGCTCTCTCTCCCCATTCGCCTCGGGTTGTAACTTAAAGTTTCTCGTTTGAACGTATGTAATCGAGCAACTGCGGCTTTGTCGTCGGCTGGCGAGCGACGAGTATGTAAGTACCACCAGATAGAAACAAACTGTTTAACCCTACGCTGAATGCATGGTATTTAGTAGAGAATATACCTTCCTTCATATAGTTGGAAATGCTGAAAGTATATGTGTTCGCCAGTGTCATAAACCTGCTCGGGGCGTTGTAATAGCACTCGTGGTCCGCATGCATAGGCAACCCTAATTAAAGTGTCGAATTCCTCTCCTTCTGGTAAACCACCCTATCGTTGTCTAAATTTCATCGGTAGAGTTTGTGGTCTGGTGAGTTCAGGCGTGCCAGCAGTAGGACGGGTTGAGCTTTCGCTTACTGTAACAGGAGCAGGCGGTGTCGGAGCAGTTAGGGGCTCCTGTGGTAGCGATGACCTAGCAGGCGGATCGGGTCCAGTTGAAGGTCCAGGGATTGGCTCACTAGAGGGTCCTGGTATCGATGCCGGTCCGTGGATGGATCAGGAACAGTCAAGCGTCTCCGGAGTGGCTCGAATCCTTCAGGCCATGGGTAGTCAATGTACCCGCAGAAAATAAAGCGCGTAGGATTCGGTAGAGGATCATAGCCAGGTCCCCCGAACATATGATAGAAACGCTCTCGAAGATACTCGGGTAGCAAATTGACAGGAGCGTCTGGCAGAAGTCCCATAAGCTGTCGCGTAAGCCGTCTCCAAGCTTCTTCAGTGGGAAGTCTTCGCGGCGGCCTATTTGGAGCATTGCCTCGGCCACGATCCTGTCCCTTGAGAGCCACAGCGACCATTCGAGGGTGGTCCTATTCGTCATATCCGGCTTCGTCTGATGAGTTGGAGAATTCCACGTCATGTCAGGGATCGCGTGATAGTCCGTCAGAATTGACATTAGCCTTACCTGGTCGATATTCGATGTTGAAGCCTCCAAATTCCATAAGTAGTTCGTTACGCCATTGAGCTAGACGTGAATTTCGCGGTGGTCTTTCGAATAATGCTATAAGAGGCTTATGGTCCGCTTCGACATGAAATTCATGCTCAAGTAAGTAGATTCGGGGCACTTGTAATTGGCGATAGCGGCAGTTTTGTCAGTGTCAGGTTTGACACCCTCGAAGCTGATAATATGTCCTAAATATGTAAGCTGCTTTTGCCCAAATTGACTCTTAGAAGGTTTCAGTTTTAGGTTTGCCTCGCGGAACCTATCTAATACCGTTATTAAGTCCGCTAAATGTTGTTCGAGTGTGCGTGAAAACACTAGTATGTCGACTATATATATGAGACAGCGTTCCCACTCCAAACCTTTTAAAATTATCGACATGCACCTCTGGAAGGCGCCGGGTGAGGAGTTGAGACCAAAAGGCAGAACGTTATATTCATACTGACCGTGGATGGTAACAAATGAGGTTTTCTCCTTAGTTTCAGGTTCCAATTCTAACTGCCAAAAACCTTTGTTCAGATCTAAACTTGACATGAATTTCATGTTCCGTAAACAGTCCAGTATATCGTCTATTCGGTGTAGCGGGTATAAGTCGCGTTCGGCAACCACGTTCAGTTTGCGAAAATCAACGCATAAACGCAGAGTGCCGTCACTCCTAGTAACATATATTATGGGAGAGCCCCAAGGTGAATCGGATGGTGTAATGAGGCCTGCTTCTACCATGTTGTTCAATTCTTCCCTTAAGGGTTCCCGTAACGAATGCGCGAGGCGATACGGCACCTGCTTAATAGGTTTGGCGTCCCCGTTTATTATTCGATGTTGGTGTACACCACACCTGCCCAAATCGAACGGGTGTACACTAAATATGTCGGCGTTTTCGGAAATAGTGGTTTTCAGTTGTTTGAGTTCATAAGGATTAAGGGTCGTGTTTCCGAAATCTATCTTGCTTAAAATTTGGATGGATCGTTCAGTATCAATTCCCTTCTTTTGCTCGTTACTAACCTGCACCACATTATCCCTAGTAACCCCTATGTTATTGCACTGTTTAGTGTGTCGGGGTGGTCCTAATTGAAGTAGGCGCTTATCGCTATCATACAGCATCTCTACCTCGTTCTCGTCCAACACCGCGATATGCCCTATTGTTTGTCCGGCATGAATAGCAGCTGGGATATTCCCGAAGTTCATCACCGCGACCGGTATTAGACGCTGTCCTGTAAGCACAAGAGCGTGTGCTATGGCGATGTTCATAATAGAGGGGTCCGGTACAAACAAAGCTTGTCCGGCGTGTCATTGAGCAATTTCGGGAATAGCGTTGATAAACAGCTCCGTGTTCGGCGGTACCTGTGTGTATTGCCTACTCACAACGTTGATAACAGGCGGACAATAGTCTCCTTGGTCAGCAAAAGGTACCGAACAATTCTCCACTCCGTTGGATAGGTCCAAACAGCGATCCTTGAAATTTATTGCCACGTATGGCAATAAGGCCATAAAGTCCGTGCTAAGAATACACTCATACGGAGTATCAGCGGTTAGTTGAAAGTCACATGGTGTACTGAACGGCCCTATCGTGATCGGTGCTTTCACTACTCCATTTATGTTCAATTCCTGCTGCGTAGCTGACACTATTCTAGTGGTATTTGTAGCACGGGGTACTAGACCTAGACGCGCAGAGAAGAGCTTGGGACATGATTGAGACATCGGCTCCTGTATCTAGAAGTGTCGTAACCGAGGATCCAAGAACAGTCGTATTGATAAGTAGGGGGTGCTTCCAGCGGTCACGGTGTTTAGTTGCCTGGTGAGCACACCTTGACGAGGTCCTCGACGCAACTCACGAGCTGGAGCGATAAATAATTCGTCATCTTTTATAAAAACAAGTTCTTCCTCAGACGAGGCGCAAGAGGTCAATAACCTTGAGGATCGACGCGGGGCGCGGTTGGGCACAACGGACACGCGCGGCAGTCCGGAGGGCGTAACAGCGACCTCGGTCGATGGGGTCTTATCCGAACTAGGGGAGGCGGTCCTCCTCAAATGGAGCGCTCTGGGAGGGTGTCCTAGCCCTGATCCATCGGGTTTCTTTACTAGGTTTGCTGTCGGATTTAATCAGTCGCCCACGGCATGAAAACCACGAGGAATATAATAGCCATATTTTAGACGAAGCTTTGCACCTAGTTAGACAATAGATTAAGCTGACGATGCTGATGATAAGCGTGGCTATAAAATATGGCGAGACTCCCGTGTATTGCAAAGCTGGGAAATTGACTCACCCTATGCACTTGTTCTTTCGCTATCTGATGCTGGTAGGTTCGTGGCCTTGGCGTTGTCCAACGAGTTCCAAGTTAAAGGTCTTAATTTGATATCGGAGAGCCGGTCAATGATGATGTTTGGTCCGAATTTAATTGCGATCTCGGGTTTTAACATGCTGGTTAGTCCTATGACAAGCTGGGTGTAGTTTCCATGTGGAAACCATAAAACTCCATTCGGTGGTACTCTTATAGTTTTACCCCAAAGTTACGTGTGCTAACTGCCTGCGATTTGTTAGTATAACCCCAGGTTCACTGGTCCTGGTAAGAAGTTCCTCCTAGAACCAGTCGTGTGTACAGCTGTATCATTAGCAAGGGGACAGACAAGCGACGATTACTGCACGTATCATGGGTTCAGGTACATACGCGCCTGCAATAATCCATTCTAAGCAATTGGTACTGACGGTCGTAACACGACGACATCAATCACAGCTGGGCAAAGTTCACCGTAGAGCATAGACTCCATTATAGCCTGCACTGAGGAGCGCATGTTTGCTCTGAGAATATGGTCGATCAACTGACGATGCACGTGCCGCTATACCTTGTTGGTCCGCGCAGCGGATCTGTTCTATCATGATAACTAATTCCTGCATACTGTGATGTCAGAAACGACCATAAATGTCCTCGTTAGCCCTAGTCAATTGCATTATAGCCTTAATGTTCTGGCAGGAATCGTTTGTCTCGCGCATAAATTTTTCTGAGCGACAGTCACCTGTTGTCGGACATTATTGATGTGTACGCCGTTTGCAAAGACAATTCCTAGGCCAACAAATCCGGAAACAGCGCGGTAGCAGCGGCAATTAAGCTAGCGAAGCGTTTATCTCTTTGGTTGGTAAGATCGCATAATTGTTCGTTGGCCACACAGAAGAGTGTACCAGCAGCGAGTAATAATTAGTGTCTAGCACGCCATGGTAAGCTTCGTCGAGCTCGCGCTCCAAATCGCTTGGTGACGAGTGAAATTGCGGCTATTCGGTGCAGTTAGCTTTCCTACAACAGTCGGCCCTACAAGATTCATTTTCTTCATACGGGGGACAAAAGCGCTCACAAAAGAGTCCGACTTGTTCCCCAATCCCGCAGTGATAGCTGCCGTGCCACTGGCATGTACGTAGTTTGATCAGAAGTGACTACCAAGCCCTGTGGTTCAATGACAACTCCTCCTTGTCGATTCACAAAAGCTCCTAATCGTCGACGTGTCACTGAATGGCGAAAGCGTGGCATGCGTGGAGCTGAGTGCCGAGAGACAAAGAAGAAAGTATCAGAACAGCACATAGTTCCCCCATAGTTGAAGGTTTCCCACGACTGTTATCAAGGTCCGGCAGGGAGCGCTGAATCAGGCCTGTATGAGGTTCCGCAGCACTCTCGTTAGTTACAACCTCCTCAACTAGTTCGTCGTTCGCGCCTTCCTCGCCTCGTTGTTCGACACTTTCCTCAACTAACTCTTCCCGTTCAGCAGTATCCGCATTGGGGCTAGCGTCTGGCGCCTTTTAGGGCGAATCCAAATATTCAGCCATCGCTAGAGCCAATTGCTTGTCAAGGTCTTGAACTGAGCTACCGATGGTATCGCGTTCGAGCGTGCAAGGTTCCGAAATTAGGTAGTCAACCTCTACGTATTCACCGATGGTCATACCACATTCAATCTGAAGCAGGTTGACACTAGCAGGACGTAGCAGAAGCCTTACGCGCCCGCATAGCATAACCAGTCGGTCGCGTCTATGAGGTTCATTAGCGAACTCCACACAACTCATTGCCTGCCGAGCAAAAGTGGTAATCGGAACTCCCTCAGTGCCCTGGTGTCTATAGATAAATTCGATAAGTTGGGGTGCTTCACCCATCAGTACGTGAAAATCAATATTTGCTGCACGAGCGAAGCGTTGCATTCGAGGCGTCTGGATACCAACATAATAGCGCCAGTTAGAAATTATGTTCCCCTCTAGACGGATAGACGCGCAAGCGGCGCTCGGCGTGCTTTCGTAGTTCCATTTTCCTCTGTGACCGACAAAATAGCAATATGGGCTTATTTTTGGTGATTGTCGAGCATGACTTTTCTTACACTCGCAGCACACCAGATACATACTCAACTCCGTCTCGATTTACCTCTCCATGACCTGCTGAAGCGTGTGGCCATTCACGCCTTCACCCACCAGTTCCATGAAAAGTTCTAACGAAGCCAGAGCTATTGAGCTAAGATACAATCCAGTCACGCAGTGTTCGATTGGGGAAGCCATACCTAGGATGCTACTTAGCATGGCGGAATCTCGTTGAAGAGCTGATTCCTCAATGGCTTCAAAGCGAATATCGAAAAGTCGGCTTAAGTTATTTAGTTGCTCCATGGCGAGAACAGTTCTCCGATAGAAAGCTTGCGGTTGTAATACATCAGACTGTCCTAATTCTGCGTTAATCTCGCCGGTTCTAAAATAAATTGGTATGAGGCATTCCGCCAGATCGTGGGTCAAATTGTTCGCTAAATCAAGGCGAGGGTATCGATAAAATGAAGTGTCGGCGTGATCCGTGGGAATAGTGAACAATGTTCCCAGTTCCGTTCCCAGAATTCGATTTCGTACATCGTCCGTCAATGAACAAACATGTCCAGGTTCGATCGGGGTGTTGTTGATGAGGTATAGTCGGTACAAGTTCGATAGTTGGTCGTCCAGTCGGTGTATTCGGTCATTGTTGGCGTCGCGTACATAGTCAAGCAAGTTCTCTTGTCCCATACATGCATCTGGGTGCTCACTAACCACGTTTACAAATTCCTCCGAATTACCCGGGGACATATTTGGTCTCCCTTCGACGGATTCCTCCTCAGCTGTCACTGATATTTCAAATAGGGCACCCGAATTACCCGAGGGCATACTAGGCACCCTTCGACGGGTCTCAAAATATCACTGGAAAAACTAAACAATGTGTCGGCAGAATTACCCAAACTACCCGGGCTCATACGAGGACGCCTTTCGATGGGGTCATCCCCGACACTACGCTCATCGACCAAGAGAGCCAGATTCAACTCGCCTATCTCTTCCGATTCACCTTCATCACCGCTATCCCAACTGGTGTCATCGTTGTTATCCTCGCTGGCAGTATCACCTCCATCCTCAAAGCGGATCGACAGTTGACTAACTTGCAAGCTTAAATCAATACCCTCGTCCGATGGTACTCGCGGTAGTTCGTTGACGTTGCGACGCACTTCCCACACCACTTCATGGTGCCATTATCGAAAATCAGGGCTGGGCTCGTGTATATACCACTCACCATTGGGATCTTCCCAACTAGCCCAAAATTCTTCGTCGTCTAATACTAGCGCCTCATCGATCTCGCTATTATTATCCTCGTCATAGCTATTGTCGAGCTCATCCGGCGCGACCGTTATTCTATATCCAAATTCGCATTCCACTTCTTCCTCACTTTCATTACACACTAATGGGGTACCCTGACTTAGATCATACACATTCGCTACGCTTAAATAATTCGCATCGCTCGCTCTGGATCCAGTTCGTTCATGCAAGAGTTCAACCGACTCCTTAGATTCGCCAAATTCACTCCTTACTACATGCTCAGCATTATCCTCCGCACTTAGCTCATCATGCAAGTCATTGAAAAAACTTAGTTCGGTACAAAATACATCGCTGCGCGCTTCAGCGATGGGGGTCGCAACGGGACCCTCACAATGCGATGGGTCTTTTTTTGCCACTCCGCCATCTACATCCCAGTACTTGGGCAGACGCCGGGCAATACTTTCATCCCCAACGATCATACACACCTCATTGGCGCGATCGGTCGCGAACCCGTCGCTACCACCGCTTGGGTACGGGCGACAAGGGCGGCCCCGGTCAGCATCAAGGAAGGACCCAATGACCGTGGAACCCCTTGCCGATGAGGTCGGGAAGCTCACCTCAAGTCCATTAATAGTATAATTCGCCGGTTCGAAATAACATTCAATTACATCAACTTCACTTTCATCACTATTCCCCAAGAATTCGCTAAGACTGCAAGCGCGACCTAACATAGGCAAATCAACAGACTCATACGACACACAATTCTCATGCACGCACAAGGGACGTCCCACGCGGCAGTCCGGCCCACATACTACATCATACGACCTATAATTTAGAACGGAACTAGGGCTAGGTGACGTTGATGAGGCCTTAACATCGGTCAACCCAACCTCCATCATTCCTGGTCGTTCGCCGACCTCAAAAAACTTCAGGGGCGCCTCACCCGACGACCCGCATAAGTCCATGCTTTCCCGAGCCATATAAAAATCATCGGCTTCCACGCCGGAATAATCAATACCTATATCAACACTCTCCACACACGGTCTCGAATGGCAAGTCTCAGAGGAGGAAAATAACAATGGCTCAACAATATCAACATCACCCTCACTCAACTTCTCTTCGGTCATATCCAAAGAGCTGGGGTTCCGGAACTCTACCTTGAGGTGACTCCCTGGGGTCTACCGGCATTAATATTATCAGTTCCCTTACTACCACTCACACTATAATTTTGAACACTACCGTTTTGCATTTATTCGCAAATTTCCACACTTCCATTACTATCCTCCAATGCAGTTATGGTTCGTATGTTCGCGTTAGGCCCGCGCTGGGCCAGACCGTTCGATTGGTTAACCATACGCTCGCCTCGATGTTCGCCATTCTGCTCGCTCGCGAAACTATATACAAGTGGATCGACACCCGCGCTAGGTGCGTCCACACATGACATATACAATCCCTCTCCCATGAAACCCTCTTTTTTGTAGTTTGTAATTTTATCACTATATACAATACCTGCTGTTTCGTTCTCGTACAGTTCATCGTCCATGTTCATCGGACCCGACTCCATGACTTCAGGACAGTCGATTGGCTGAACCAAACCATGGCTCCGTGTATGAAGCGCGGTATCAACACACGGAGTGGTCATAATCACGTTCAAGTGCCGCTCTACAAGCCCTTCCATCTCCTCAGAAGTGTTCATGTCATCGCCCCGGTTTATTAGATATCCGTCATCGTCGTATTGCGGTTCGTTCGTAGTTGCAAGTGCGTTAACACGTCCGGTCGGTTCAGCATACCCCAATTTGCCCTGGATCATGCCGAGTTCACGACTGAGAACCTCAAAGCGATGAGTTGTAGCTGGGCTAGGTTCTCGATTTCCATTATTCTGTGATGCATTGCAATTCAGCTGGTATCGACAGCGCGGTATGGCGCTATTACTCCTATTTCCGACCTCTCCTGCATAGAATCGACTAGTCTGTTGCTGGGGCCCCATACCTCGATCAAGTTGGGGTCGTTCACTTTGGGCCCGCTGCTACCCATAGGCCGGTGCCGGCCGATTATTGTAGTTAGCGGCTGGTAGATTCACTACGTATTCTCCGTTGACACGATTATTGTTGGGAAACCCGGGTGGCGGTCTCCCCTACTGAGTTACCGGTGGGTTAGGGCCGTTTTGGCGTATTCCACCGTAACTCAGTAGGGGGCCGCCACCGGGTTTCCCAAATATCGTGTCAGGGTCTCTGTCTTACCACCGCTCGACTGCATATCGGCCGGCACCGGCCTATGGGTAGCGCGGGCCCAAGTGGCCAATGTAGATTATCGGGCCCCAGCAAGACTAGTCGTTCTATGAGGGAGGTCGGATAGGGATAGCGCATACCGCGCTGTCGTACAGTGATTGATCGTAGATAATGGATCAGCAGCCCAGCTACTCATCGCTTTGGTTCTCAGTCGTGACTCGATGTCAGGGATTGGGGTTGTGACGGTTTAGGCACTGAACTACGAGAGATAGAGATGGGTATCTAATAAAGGGGCGTGATGAGGCTTCTGAGGGTGGAGGGCTTGTAGAGGGCACTTGAGTGATTATCCACTCGTCTTTGTACCGCGCTTCATACACGGAGATCGTTTGTTCAGCAATCGATGTCTGAAGTCATGGAGTCGGGTCGATGAAATGGAGATGAAGATATACGAAAAGAGGTATTGTATATAGTGATAAAATTACAAACTACAAAAAAGAGGGTTTCATGGTGGGAGAGGGATTGTATATGTCATGTGTGGACGCACCTAGCGCGGTGTCATACTTGTATTTTTCGCGAGCGAGCAGAATGGCGAACATCGAGCGAGGTATGTTACCAATTGTCAGTCTGGCCCAGCGCGGGCCTAATGCGAACTACGAACCAGTAACTGCATTGGAGGATAGTAATGGAAGTGTGGAAATTTGCGAATAAATGCAAAACGGTAGTGTTTAAAATTATAGTGTGAGTGGTAGTAAGGGAACTGATAATATTAATGCCGGGTACCCCGGGAGTCACCTCAAGGTAGAGTTCGGGAACCCCAGGGCTCTTTGGTATGACCGAAGAGTCGTAGTGGAGGGTGATGTTGATATTGTTCCATTGTTTTTTCTGAGACTTTGCCATTCGAGACCGTGTGTGGAGAGTGTTGATATAGGTATTGATTATTTTCCTGGGTGGAAGCCGATGATTTTTATATGGCTCGGGAAAGCATGGACTTATGCGGTCTGTTGGGTGAGGCGCCCCTGAAGTTTTTTAGGTCGCGAACGACCAGGAATGATGGAGGTTGGGTTGACCGATGTTAAGGCCTCATCAACGTCACCTAGCCCTAGTTCCGTTCTAAATTATAGGTCGTATGATGTAGTATGTGGGCCGGACTGCCGCGTGGGACGTCCCTTTGTGCGTGCATGAGAATTGTGTGTCGTATGAGTCTTGTTGATTTGCCTATGTTAGGTCGCGCTTGCAGTCTTAGCGAATTCTTGGGGAATAGTGATGAAAGTGAAGTTGATGTAATTGAATGTTATTTCGAACCGGCGATTATACTATTAATGGACTTGAGGTGAGCTTCCCGACCTCATCGGCAAGGGGTTCCACGGTATTGGGTCCTTCCTTCCATGCCGACCGGGGCCGCCCCTGTCGCCCGTACCCAAGCGGTGGTAGCGACGGGTTCGCGACCGATCGCGCCAATGAGGTGTGTAGTGATCGTTGGGGATGAAAGTATTGCCCGGCGTCTGCCCAAGTACTGGGATGTAGATGGCGGAGTGGCAAAAAAAGACCCATCGGCATTGTGAGGGTCCCGTTGCGACCCCCATCGCTGGAGCGCGCAGCGATGTATTTTTGTACCGAACTAAGTTTTTTCAATGACTTGCATGATGAGCTAAGTGCGGAGGATAATGCTGAGCATGTAGTAAGGAGTGAATTTGGCGAATCTAAGGAGTCGGTTGAACTCTTGCATGAACGAACTGGATCCAGAGCGAGCGATGCGAATTATTTAAGCGTAGCGAATGTGTATGATCTAAGTCAGGGTACCCCATTAGTGTGTAATGAAAGTGAGGAAGAAGTGGAATGCGAATTTGGATATAGAATAACGGTCGCGCCGGATGAGCTCGACAATAGCTATGACGAGGATAATAATAGCGAGATCGATGAGGCGCTAGTATTAGACGACGAAGAATTTTGGGCTAGTTGGGAAGATCCCAATGGTGAGTGGTATATACACGAGCCCAGCCCTGATTTTCGATAATGGCACCATGAAGTGGTGTGGGAAGTGCGTCGCAACGTCAACGAACTACCCCGAGTACCATCGGACGAGGGTATTGATTTAAGCTTGCAAGTTAGTCAACTGTCGATCCGCTTTGAGGATGGAGGTGATACTGCCAGCGAGGATAACAACGATGACACCAGTTGGGATAGCGGTGATGAAGGTGAATCGGAAGAGATAGGCGAGTTGAATCTGGCTCTCTTGGTCGATGAGCGTAGTGTCGGGGATGACCCCATCGAAAGGCGTCCTCGTATGAGCCCGGGGTAGTTTGGGTAATTCTGCCGACACATTGTTTAGTTTTTCCAGTGATATTTTGAGACCCGTCGAAGGGTGCCTAGTATGCCCTCGGGTAATTCGGGTGCCCTATTTGAAATATCAGTGACAGCTGAGGAGGAATCCGTCGAAGGGAGACCAAATATGTCCCCGGGTATTCGGAGGAATTTGTAAACGTGGTTAGTGAGCACCCAGATGCATGTATGGGACAAGAGAACTTGCTTGACTATGTACGCGACGCCAACAATGACCGAATACACCGACTGGACGACCAACTATCGAACTTGTACCCACTGTTACTTCATCAACAACACCCCGATCGAACCTGGACATGTTTGTTCATTGACGGACGATGTACGAAATCGAATTCTGGGAACGGAACTGGGAACATTGTTCACTATTCCCACGGATCACGCCGACACTTCATTTTATCGATACCCTCGCCTTGATTTAGCGAACAATTTGACCCACGATCTGGCGGAATGCCTCATACCAATTTATTTTAGAACCGGCGAGATTAACGCAGAATTAGGACAGTCTGATGTATTACAACCGCAAGCTTTCTATCGGAGAACTGTTCTCGCCATGGAGCAACTAAATAACTTAAGCCGACTTTTCGATATTCGCTTTGAAGCCATTGAGGAATCAGCTCTTCAACGAGATTCCGCCATGCTAAGTAGCATCCTAGGTATGGCTTCCCCAATCGAACACTGCGTGACTGGATTGTATCTTAGCTCAATAGCTCTGGCTTCGTTAGAACTTTTCATGGAACTGGTGGGTGAAGGCGTGAATGGCCACACGCTTCAGCAGGTCATGGAGAGGTAAATCTGAGACGGAGTTGAGTATGTATCTGGTGTGCTGCGAGTGTAAGAAAAGTCATGCTCGACAATCACCAAAAATAAGCCCATATTGCTATTTTGTCGGTCACAGAGGAAAATGGAACTACGAAAGCACGCCGAGCGCCGCTTGCGCGTCTATCCGTCTAGAGGGGAACATAATTTCTAACTGGCGCTATTATGTTGGTATCCAGACGCCTCGAATGCAACGCTTCGCTCGTGCAGCAAATATTGATTTTCACGTACTGATGGGTGAAGCACCCCAACTTATCGAATTTATCTATAGACACCAGGGCACTGAGGGAGTTCCGATTACCACTTTTGCTCGGCAGGCAATGAGTTGTGTGGAGTTCGCTAATGAACCTCATAGACGCGACCGACTGGTTATGCTATGCGGGCGCGTAAGGCTTCTGCTACGTCCTGCTAGTGTCAACCTGCTTCAGATTGAATGTGGTATGACCATCGGTGAATACGTAGAGGTTGACTACCTAATTTCGGAACCTTGCACGCTCCAACGCGATACCATCGGTAGCTCAGTTCAAGACCTTGACAAGCAATTGGCTCTAGCGATGGCTGAATATTTGGATTCGCCCGAAAAGGCGCCAGACGCTAGCCCCAATGCGGATACTGCTGAACGGGAAGAGTTAGTTGAGGAAAGTGTCGAACAACTAGGCGAGGAAGGCGCGAACGACGAAATAGTTGAGGAGGTTGTAACTAACGAGAGTGCTGCGGAACCTCATACAGGCCTGATTCAGCGCTCCCTGCCGGACCTTGATAACAGTCGTGGGAAACCTTCAACTATGGGGAACTTATGTGCTGTTCTGATACTTCTTTGTCTCTCGGCACTCAGCTCCACGCATGCCACGCTTTCGCCATTCAGTGACACTATCTCACGATTAGGAGCTTTTGTGAATCGACAAGTAGGAGTTGTCATTGAACCACAGGGCTTGGTAGTCACTTCTGATCAAACTACGTACATGCCAGTGGCACGGCAGCTATCACTGCGGGATTGGGAACGCAAGTCGGACTCTTTTGTGAGCGACTTTTGTCCCCCGTATGAAGAAAATGAATCTTGTAGGGCCGACTGTTGTAGGAAAGCTAACTGCACCGAATACCCGCAATTGCACGCGACACTAAGCGATTTGGAGCGCGAGCTCGACGAAGCTTACCATGGCGTGCTAGACACTAATTATTACTCGCTGCTGGTACACTCTTTCTGTGTGGCCAACGAACAATTATGCGATCTTACCAACCAAAGAGATAAACGCTTCGCTAGCTTAATTGCCGCTGCTACCGGCGCTGTTTCCGGATTTCTTGGCCTAGGAATTGTCTTTGCAAACGGCGTACACATCAATAATGTCCGACAACAGGTGACTGTCGTCGAGAAATTTATGCGCGAGACAAACGATTCCTGCCAGAACATTAAGGCTATAATGCAATTGACTAGGGCTAACGAGGACATTTATGCGTTCCTACATCACAGTATGCAGGAATTAGTTATCATGATAGAACAGATTCGCTGCGCGGACCAACAAGGTATAGCGCACGTGCATCGTCAGTTGATCGACCATATTCTCAGAGCAAACATGCGCTCCTCAGTGCAGGCTATAATGGAGTCTATGCTCAACGGTGAACTTTGCCCAGCTGTGATTGATGTCGTCATGTTACGACCGTCAGTACCAATTGCTTAGAATGGATTATTGCAGGCGCGTATGTACCTGAACCCATCAAGCATACGTGCAGTAATCGGTCGCTTGTCGGTCCCCTTGCTAATGATACAGCTGTACACACGACTGTTCAGGGAGTCCTAATTAGGACCAGTGAACCTGGGGTTATACTAACAAATCGCAGGCAGTTAGCACACGTAACTTTGGGTAAAACTATAAGAGTACCACCTAATGGAGTTTTATGGTTTCCACATGGAAACTACACCCAGCTTGTCATAGGACTAACCAGCATGTTAAAACCCGAGATCGCAATTAAATTCGGACCAAACATCATCATTGACCGGCTCTCCGATATCAAATTAAGACCTTTAACTTGGAACTCGTTGGACAACGCCAAGGCCACAAACCTACCAGTATCTCAGATAGCGAAAGAACAAGTGCATAGGGTAGTTAATTTCCCAGCTTTGGAATACACGGGAGTCTCGCCATATTTTATAGCCACGCTTATCATCAGCATCGTCAGCTTAATCTATTGTCTAACTAGGTGCAAAGCTTCGTCTAAATATGGCTATTATATTCCTCGGTGGTTTTCATGCCGTGGGCGACTGATTAAATCCGACAGCAAACCTAGTAAAGAAACCCGATGGATCAGGGCTAGGACACCCTCCCCGAGTGCTCCATTTGAGGAGACCGCCTCCCCTAGTTTGGATAAGACCCCATCGACCGAGGTCGCTGTTACGCCCTCCGGACTGCCGCGCGTGTCCGTTGTGCCCAACCGCGCCCCGCGTCGATCCTCAAGGTTATTGACCTCTTGCGCCTCGTCTGAGGAAGAACTTGTTTTTATAAAAGATGACGAATTATTTATCGCTCCAGCTCGTGAGTTGCGTCGAGGACCTCGTCAAGGTGTGCTCACCAGGCAACTAAACACCGTGACCGCTGGAAGCACCCCCTACTTATCAATACGACTGTTCTTGGATCCTCGGTTACGACACTTCTAGATACAGGAGCCGATGTCTCAATCATGTCCCAAGCTCTCTCTGCGCGTCTAGGTCTAGTACCCCGTGCTACAAATACCACTAGAATAGTGTCAGCTACGCAGCAGGAATTGAACATAAATGGAGTAGTGAAAGCACCGATCACGATAGGGCCGTTCAGTACACCATGTGACTTTCAAGTAACCGCCGATACTCCGTATGAGTGTATTCTAAGCACGGACTTTATGGCCTTATTGCCATACGTGGCAATAAATTTCAAGGATCGCTGTTTGGACCTATCCAACGGAGTGGAGAATTGTTCGGTACCTTTTGCTGACCAAGGAGACTATCGTCCGCCTGTTATCAACGTTGTGAGTAGGCAATACACACAGGTACCGCCGAACACGGAGCTGTTTATCAACGCTATTCCCGAAATTGCTCAATGACACGCCGGACAAGCTTTGTTTGTACCGGACCCCTCTATTATGAACATCGCCATAGCACACGCTCTTGTGCTTACAGGACAGCGTCTAATACCGGTCGCGGTGATGAACTTCGGGAATATCCCAGCTGCTATTCATGCCGGACAAACAATAGGGCATATCGCGGTGTTGGACGAGAACGAGGTAGAGATGCTGTATGATAGCGATAAGCGCCTACTTCAATTAGGACCACCCCGACACACTAAACAGTGCAATAACATAGGGGTTACTAGGGATAATGTGGTGCAGGTTAGTAACGAGCAAAAGAAGGGAATTGATACTGAACGATCCATCCAAATTTTAAGCAAGATAGATTTCGGAAACACGACCCTTAATCCTTATGAACTCAAACAACTGAAAACCACTATTTCCGAAAACGCCGACATATTTAGTGTACACCCGTTCGATTTGGGCAGGTGTGGTGTACACCAACATCGAATAATAAACGGGGACGCCAAACCTATTAAGCAGGTGCCGTATCGCCTCGCGCATTCGTTACGGGAACCCTTAAGGGAAGAATTGAACAACATGGTAGAAGCAGGCCTCATTACACCATCCGATTCACCTTGGGGCTCTCCCATAATATATGTTACTAGGAGTGACGGCACTCTGCGTTTATGCGTTGATTTTCGCAAACTGAACGTGGTTGCCGAACGCGACTTATACCCGCTACACCGAATAGACGATATACTGGACTGTTTACGGAACATGAAATTCATGTCAAGTTTAGATCTGAACAAAGGTTTTTGGCAGTTAGAATTGGAACCTGAAACTAAGGAGAAAACCTCATTTGTTACCATCCACGGTCAGTATGAATATAACGTTCTGCCTTTTGGTCTTAACTCCTCACCCGGCGCCTTCCAGAGGTGCATGTCGATAATTTTAAAAGGTTTGGAGTGGGAACGCTGTCTCATATATATAGTCGACATACTAGTGTTTTCACGCACACTCGAACAACATTTAGCGGACTTAATAACGGTATTCGATAGGTTCCGCGAGGCAAACCTAAAACTGAAACCTTCTAAGAGTCAATTTGGGCAAAAGCAGCTTACATATTTAGGACATATTATCAGCTTCGAGGGTGTCAAACCTGACACTGACAAAACTGCCGCTATCGCCAATTACAAGTGCCCCGAATCTACTTACTTGAGCATGAATTTCATGTCGAAGCGGACCATAAGCCTCTTATAGCATTATTCGAAAGACCACCGCGAAATTCACGTCTAGCTCAATGGCGTAACGAACTACTTATGGAATTTGGAGGCTTCAACATCGAATATCGACCAGGTAAGGCTAATGTCAATTCTGACGGACTATCACGCGATCCCTGACATGACGTGGAATTCTCCAACTCATCAGACGAAGCCGGATATGACGAATAGGACCACCCTCGAATGGTCGCTGTGGCTCTCAAGGGACAGGATCGTGGCCGAGGCAATGCTCCAAATAGGCCGCCGCGAAGACTTCCCACTGAAGAAGCTTGGAGACGGCTTACGCGACAGCTTATGGGACTTCTGCCAGACGCTCCTGTCAATTTGCTACCCGAGTATCTTCGAGAGCGTTTCTATCATATGTTCGGGGGACCTGGCTATGATCCTTTACCGAATCCTACGCGCTTTATTTTCTGCGGGGACATTGACGACCCATGGCCTGAAGGATTCGAGCCACTCCGGAGACGCTTGACTGTTCCTGATCCATCCACGGACCGGCATCGATACCAGGACCCTCTAGTGAGCCAATCCCTGGACCTTCAACTGGACCCGATCCGCCTGCTAGGTCATCGCTACCACAGGAGCCCCTAACTGCTCCGACACCGCCTGCTCCTGTTACAGTAAGCGAAAGCTCAACCCGTCCTACTGCTGGCACGCCTGAACTCACCAGACCACAAACTCTACCGATGAAATTTAGACAACGATAGGGTGGTTTACCAGAAGGAGAGGAATTCGACACTTTAATTAGGGTTGCCTATGCATGCGGACCACGAGTGCTATTACAACGCCCCGAGCAGGTTTATGACACTGGCGAACACATATACTTGCCGCATTTCCAACGATATGAAGGAAGGAATCTTCTCAACTACATACCATGCATTCAGCGTAGGGATAAACAGTTTGGTTCTATATGGTGGTACTTACATACTCGTCGCTCGCCAGCCGACGACAAAGCCGCAGTTGCTCGATTACATACGTTCAAACGAGAAACTTTAAGTTACAACCCGAGGCGAATGGGGAGACAGAGCGCTTCAACCGCACCTTGCTATTTTTGCTAAGGGTAGCTTTACCCGAGGATGATCACACTACCTGGGATGAAGTGTCACCCTACTGCATTATGTCCTATAATTCCGCAGTACACGCTTCCACGCACTACCCACCGTTTATGCTTATGCATGGATTTCATCCCCGAGTGCCAGGGGGAATCGAAACACAAACTGATTGGGGTCGTTACCCCGGAGCAGAAGCGTACCGCGCGAATGTGTAACGTTGGTTAGCTACTATTAGAGACAGAGCCTACCGTTCTATGCAATCGGCTACGGAATACAGGAAACAATACTACAACCGCGACATCAAGGTTCTAGATTATCGGGTCAACGACCATGTGTGGGTTTACCGATACTATACTACGCCAGGATTATCACGCAAGGTAGAGCGTCGATGGTGTGGACCATATCAAATAACTAAAATAATGCTACCATGCATTTGGGTTAAGTTACCTGGACAACCCAATGCTTCTGATCACTTAGTCCATATAAACCGCACAAAACCATGCTACCGACCGCTTAGCAGATTTCCCGACTCGGCCGACTTATTGAAAGCCGTGTCTCCCGCATATATCGAGGCTGCATTGCAAGAACCTGGAGAAACTATACTCGCTGGACAAGTATTTCGGTAAAGAGCTACAGGCCACCGACCCCGAAGCAGTCGATAGGTTGCGTCAAGATATAGATGGCACATCCGACGTAGCTAGTGTTGAGATCGGAGAACCTAACTTGAAATACACGCAAGCTCAGGCAGACAAACATCGCACTACTGTAGAACAACTTACCAATCGGACCCCGGGACAAGATGCGTCCGGGGCCCCGCAACAAAACAGATTACCTATTTGCGATCCCGACAGAACACCTGACACAGAGTGGCCAACTTTCTCGCAGGACCTCGCTACCCAAGACTCTGCTAAGCTGCCTTACGCGCTTGACCAGCCACCCGGCACCTTTTCTCCTCAATATGGACAACATACGGCACCAGTAACCTTTCGGGTAAGAGAGCAGGCTGTTTGAACCGAGGAACCGATTAGGCCTTTAACGTTACAGCGCGCCGGAAACGGTCGCTCGTTACGACCATTCAGTGTTAATGATCTAGGACTCGTCTAATTACTCGCCTCACAGGACCGGATGAGTCCTCGCCTCACACTCCCAACCTGTATCCTCTGGGTTAGCAGTTGAGCATGCAATACAAACCTCATCGCTTACACCTGCCCAACGCCGTGCCGCCACCGCAACGCAAACTTACCGTAGCCCATACTCGCAGCGTTTAGTGACCAACCCCGACAAGCCACAGTTACCATATCATATCTATCGTGAACCCAAAGAATCTTATGAACATCGGTATCCCAAGCCCAGCCGCGCTTAGTCAGCACCACCCACTCCACTCCCGCACACGCCGCTGATGCCATTGGGATTTGAAGCTACACTAAAGGAGTACGTCCCAGCCGAATGGCTTATGCCACACTCTACACCCCCTAGACCCCAGCCTGCCCAATCAGCACCAGTATATAGTCAACCACCTTTGGAGACCACAACAACACAGGAACCTGAGATAGCGCGACAACCTGAACCATCCCATGAACCCGAGCCAGTGGAGAGTTCTCAAATTCCACCAACAGTGCCTCCTATTTCGCAGCCACCACCAGCTCAGCGCTTTGCCCCCGTTGCACTGACATCCCAGCAGGACAAGAATTAGGCATCCCACACGTACCGTCATTTCCCGATGGACTACTCAGAGGCAGCTTCGACTAGCACAATGGGAACTAAAGCAGGAGGAAATCGAACGAAGGGAAACGGAAGCTGCCCGTGCCAGGGGAGAACTAAGGGACGCATCGGAATTAATGGAGTACTTGACCGAACCCCCTGTTTATCGTGACACTACGGAAGCACAAGCTGCACCCGACGAAAAAGTTGGAGAATTTGTTGAGAGTTTATCCAGGAAGCATAAAACTGACAGGCGAGGCCGACCTTCCGAGTTTTCGGAAGGCGACCAGATTGAACTGACTGTTGAGAGTAACTATTATAATTACGAACGGTAATTCCTAACAGCTCAGCTGTTTTATTTTGCCAAGCTTTATCCGGTGGAAAAAATATCTGTTGAGGTCCAGATACAGAATCCACAACTTGTACTTCGTTCACCTCACTGTGCTTGTGAGTGTCACAGGGCAAATAATACGGCTTGATGTTTGCAATATGGCACTTTCTTCCCAAAGTCTTCCCAGTCGTTTCGTTTTGCAAAGTGCACAAGGAGTTGCCAGATATAGATGAAAGTTTATAGGGTCCGAGCCACGGCTCATTTTTCCAACCTCCTTTCCGGCTCATTTGCGTCGCAAATTCTTCACCAATACCAGACTACCAGGCGCTATGTTATGCTGATTACTTGCAGTGTGACGTTTATCGTAAGCCTTTTTTGGTATAAGGAATGGTATAGGAAATACTTTTTCTAGAGGAAGTAAAGATTTTTAGAACATTTTACTGGGGAGTAAAAATATCCTGGAGGGAGTAAAAATATCCTAGGATATTTTTACTGTGAAGTAAAAATATCCTAGGATATTTTTACTGTGGAGTAAAAATATCCTAGGATATTTTTACTGGGGAGTAAAAATATCCTGGAGTAAAAATATCCGTGTACACCGGGACATTTATCGGGTCCCACCCTAACTGTTTAGTCGAAAACCGGGGCCGCCCACCCCCACGGGTCCACACAGGATCCTCTAAACCCAAGTGGGACACTAAAATTTTGGGTTTTGTACGCCCAAAATGGCCTATAGCGGGCCTCTCGTGGGACATACAATAAATTAAATTTCTCCAGCAGCCAGTCTGCCAGGGCATGATTTTGGTCCTGCCCCCGACCGCCTGCTGTTTTCCATTCACGAGATATCGGCAAAAATGCGCCGATATCCCTATGTGAGAGCCCTGAGCGCTGTTATATTTGGCTCTTAAAAGTTTCTCTCACCGACCAGGGCGAGGTTTAGTTGTTTAGGGACCACTGTCCAGCTAATGTCTACGGCAATTCTTCTTGTGCTGCTGTGTTGCCGTTTTCATCTTATGTTTTGGCCGCCCTTGGCGTATATTGGTGTTGTTTGAGAAGATATATATAAATATATATTGATAGCTTCTGCACGAACATACATAGTTTACTTTTGTACATCCCATACATATGTGTTACTATCGTTGTGTTTAGAGCTATCGGTGCCAAGTTTTGGGATTTGAAATTTTCGGCAAATAGGCGCTAAGGGGGAAAATTATGGTATAAAAGGAGACGGTACTTTTCGAAAATGGGACCAGTCGAGTCGTTGCTGGCAAAATTCGGTCGGTTTTGGCGGTTGTCGCCTATTTTAATTTTCTTCTTGCTTTTGCCTTGTTTTTTTTCGGCTTTTCGTTTCGCCCGGGCGGGCTCTTCGGCATGCAGCCGTGTGGAAGAGTCCCGCCTGAGGCCTTTCGTCGTTCTTGATTTTGCTCAAGCTCAGGACTAGGGACAGCCCTTGCGGGTGTTGTGGCATATGTCGAATGCCTCGCGCTCCTGCAAGTGTTGTGCCCGCGCTTGGGAGATGGGGAGGGTTTGATAAATTGGGGTCAAAATTAATAAATTGAACTGAAAAAGGGGTGCCTTCACGCTGACTGGTTCCCCACCCACTGTGCAGTGCTTCTTGTGTGCGTCCGATGGGTGCATCGTCTGGTAGTGCTCAAACTCGTTTTAAAGTTCGAGTCGCCAGAAAACTGGCTGCTAGGGTAGCTCTCGTTTGGCATCGGGAACAATTCAGGAAATTTTACCAGTGTTGAGTATGCGCATGGCGTTTGAAGTAAATTTTGGATATTAAATTTTTAGGATCATGCTTGGCTCGGGTGGACTCTTCGACCTGCAGACGCGTGGAAGAGGTCCACCCGAGGCTTTCACAGATTTTCCAATTTTTCATCGCCTAGGCCTAGAAATGGGGCAGCCCTTGCCGGTGCTGGGTGTTCATTGGATATTTCGCGCCCCGTAAGTGCTGCGCCCGCGCTTCCGCGATTCAGAACAAGACAATTTAAAGAAGAGTTAGTGTGGTACTAAGGACAGTGACCACAATCTGCATGATCAACGCTGAAGGCAAACCGAGGGCTTAGGTTCTACTGACAAATTTTGGGTTGAGGGTTCCGTGTTTCTAAAAGAGCCTAACTGGCGCTCGCCGGGCATTCTTTCGTTATCCAAGAAAGGCTGCAAAGAAAATAAGGGAATCAAATTTTGGTTAATTTTAAGTTTATCATGCGTGTTCATATTGAGTCGGTACATCTTGTGTGGGCCGGGGCTAGACTCCACACGATGTTAAATATCTGCATTATTGCGTGCACCCGAGTGGGTGATGTTCATTTCTGCGTGTTTAAAATTTTGCGAAAAGAGGGAAAACCCCAAAATAAACGTTCACTGTGTGTGTTCTTTTCAGGGCGAATTGGATTTAATGTAGGATTAGGCACGCTCCCGCCTCAAGGAATTACCGAGTATTTTCTAATCACGACTAGCCAAAAGTTTACTCAAAAGTCTATGTCGAATTCATTTTACACATAGGGCATGATCGCACCCTAGTCAAACACACTAACAACCCCTACCAATGTAGGCTTATACTCAAAGTTGTACCCGGTTCGACCTCAGAATTAGCCTCGACCCGGTTCCCAGTGGCGGAAATTGAGGGAATGACGGGTCAGCCTTATTACCTGTGAGCAGGCTTAGGGGATGACCCTTCCTCAGGGGAACCTCCATACCTCTGGACACGTGGGCCACCATAGGGGCCAGGCCGAACACCCTGGTAAAACCGCCGGCAGCCTGCTAAGGTAAGCGGTTCTCATCGGTCAGACCGGAGTCCACCGGGATGCGTGTAAGCCGGGGTTGTCCGGCACCACAGCGAAAATTAGAGAGTGGTGCAGCTGGGAGCCTTAGGGCAGGAACTGGTCTTGTACATTATAGCCATGAAAACCAGCTAGAAATGGTTGCACTATAACCTCGTGGATCTTTCAAAAAATGTCCGTGAGTATATACATGTTGATCGGATACAATGCTATGGTTACCTGAAATCTGTTTTGTGACATTCTTTTGATTCATTTAGATAGTATAGTTCCGTTTAGTGCAGAACTCTGTGCCGACAACTCACATTTTACAAATGCTGATCGTACAGGGCTGTCAATGTGCAGTGATTAGGCAGAACTCTTGGTAAACGCTGCACAACTCCGAATGTTTTATGTTCTTAATAAAACGTTAATAGTCATTGAATTGGATAATCTACTGGATGTCAACTTCCTTGTCTATAATATTAAGGTACAGACTCTACTGCATGGTTGAAATTAAGTTTACGCCTAACACCAGATAATACAGCTTTTCTCTCTGTCTCCGTATATGGACACATTTGCGGCGAATTAATTGTCCAGTTTGTCGTTCGGTGTGCGTTATTGTTCGTTCGGTTTCTTAAGGAACAATCTGCGGTAGAAACAAGTTTGTTCAAAATTTTAGTAAAAGGAAAAAAAATTTTTTTATCAGAAAAAACGATAAGGTACTAAGTATACACGCTGCGGTTTTTAAAAAGGTTAATAGCTGGTCTTGTTGTCCCTGAAGTTAACGTGATGCAATATCAACCTAGCACCCCTGTCGATGTCTGGATTTTATTCTCCGGCCCAAGTAACTCTGAGTTGACCCAGGTGGCGGAAATAAAATTCAGGTCACGCCGTTGCGTAACGCTCTGCTGAGTTACGTAAGTCATGAACCGTATAATGACCGTAAGTGAACAAACTGCCGTCCCAACCCTAAGCTGATGTCCCTTCAAACGATACAAAGAAAATAAAAGCAAACCGACACATGATATGTATGTACTCTTCGTTAGCAGTACTAAACTGACCA
>JASANE010011401.1:0-18111 GCA_030248225.1 Trileptium ribeirensis
AGGCCAGGAAACTTATACTTTACATAAACCACGAAGGGTTAGGTTTAAGCGTCGCCGTACTGTTGTCAAGGGTTTGGGTGATTTATTTCAAGCAGATTTAGCTGATATGTCTAGCTTATCACCTTTTAATGATGGATTTAGGTATTTGCTTGTTGTTATTGATTGTTTCTCGAAATTTGCATGGATTGTTCCGGTTAAAAATAAAACATCACCCGTCATCCTGACTGGTTTAAAGTCTGTCTTTGAAATTTCACTGCCGAAAAATTTTCAAACAGATAACGGTAAAGAATTTGTCAATAGTCTTGTGTATGATTATTGTAGAGATAAGGGTATAAATGTCTATACCACGAAAAACAAAGAAACGAAAGCTAGTATAGCAGAACGCTTCATACGTACAGTTAAAGCAAAAATTTTCAAATTTTTATCCGCTCGAAATTCCCGACGATATATTGATCACCTTCAGCATATAGTTTCAAGCTATAATAACACAGAAAACAGGTATGGTTTTGTCCCGGCAAATGTCACTAATCAGAATGAACATTTAGTAAGAGAAAAGTTATTCCCTGCAGTGGATATTGATGTTCGATATAAATTTAAAATTGGTGATGTAGTGAGAATTTCGAAAGAAAGGTTACCATTTGAACGTGGGTTTAATCAATTATGGTCGCGTGAAGTTTTTACTGTTAATAACCAATTTCCTTTTGATCCACCTGTGTATGAAATTGTTGATGCTAATAAAGAAGTGATTCTTGGTAAATTCTATGGTCCCGAACTGCAAAATGTTAAAGTTATTGACGATATGTACAAGATTGAAAAAATTTTGCGAAAACGTAAGACTAAGCATGGTAATGAATATCTGGTTAAATGGTTGGGGTATCCTGATTCCATGAATTCATGGGTATATGAAAAGGATCTTAAACCACTATAGGAATACTGCGTACCCACAGACGTACAAATTTGGGCTACAACGTACCCATGAAGTTGCAATTTTTGAAGCACAAAGTACCTAGAAAACTCAAATTTTGGGGTACAAAGTACCCATAGGGGTACATATTTCTGAGTATACCGTACGTAGTGGGCTACAATTTGGGGTACAGTGTACCCGCAAAAATACATATTAATAGGTGTATCGTACGTAGAGGGCTACAAATTTGGGGTACTTTGTACCCATAAAGCTACATATATCTAGGGATACCGTACGTAGAGGGCTGGGGTACAGTGTACCCATAAAGCTACATATTTCTGGGTATACCGTACGTAGAGGGCTGGGGTATAGTGTACCCATAAAGCTACATATTTCTGGGTATACCGTACGTAGAGGGCTGGGGTACAGTGTACCCATAAAGCTACAGTGCAGCTGTGAGGTAGTAAATGGGGAGTATGAAATACCTGCAAAATTCTTAAAAAGATCTGAGCACTTTTCAAATTAACCATGGATCATGTATGTCAAAACTGTGATCGTGTTTACTCTTCTCGTCAGCATTTGCACCGACATAAAAAGAAATGTAGAAATCAACAAAAAACCATGTCTCAAATTGATGTTAAAGCTTGTGATTCCTATAATGATAAAGTATTACTACCATTGGAGATACCGTTCACATGTGTTGTAAGCGGTCAAACTGGGTGTGGAAAAACTGACTGGATTGCTCGCTTGTTGAAACATAATCTTTTCGATCAAACCGTGAGCAAGATTTTGTTTTGTTATAGTATATTCCAAGATATATATCAGAAACTGGCTGCTGAAATACCCAATCTAGAGCTTTATGAAGGTCTTCCTTCAGACTTTCCTCAATCAACCACTGGCAATACTATCCTTATATTAGATGACCTAATGCTAGAAGCATCAAATGATAAAAAATTGGCTGCTGCGTTTTCGAAAATGCGACACAATAAACTAAGTACAATTTTTGTCACGCAAAATTTGTATCATCAAGGTAAATACATGCGAACCATTACACGGAATGCACAGTATATTGTGCTTTTTCCTAATTTTAGAGATCAGTCTATGATTTTCACCCTTGGAAGGCAAATGTGGCCCTCAAAACCGCAATTTCTCGTGAGCGCTTTTGAACAAGCTACAAAGACACCATATGGATATCTTTTCCTAGATTTGAAGGCAAACACAGAAAATATTCTAAGGGTTCGACAAAATATATTTCCCGATGATGATCATATGTATGTATATGCTTAAAAAGAACGATATTTTTTGATAGATTTAGGAATAACATGTCGCAACATATGGAAAAACATAAAATTTCTTTAAAGTTTTTGAACGAAGCATCCTCTAGAATTGTGGCAGCGGTTGTAAAGGTTGCTCCAGATTCACTTGTACGAGCGTTTTCCGAAATAGCGCATAACGCGCTAGCGAGGGCAAAGGCGCGTAGAAAAATTCTTAAAAAGCTCGCAAATAAGAAAACATCAGCTTTTGAGAAAAGAAAAATATTGAAACCGAAACTTGTGAAATATTTAACCAGCTATTTCATCAAATATTATGGCACGTAAAATGGCTGTAGTTCCCGTAAGTTGGCTTGATGTAATGCGAAATGGTGGGTTACGAGATAAAACCCATACACCAATAAAAAATGAGGTTTCTGTGTACGACCAACATGAGCACAAAAATGACCTATCTTTAATGTTTCCCAAGAATTTGCGAAATAAAGCGAAGTTAATGCTTAATAGTGTTAAAAATTTAAACCTCAATGAAAATAATCAAATTATCTATCCAGATAAAACCATTGGATCAAATATTTTTGATCTTATTAAATACTTTGTGTCTGATATCAACTTTTCACCTCCACGACCTTTAGATTCTGAAAAGTTTGAAACTCTGCTATCAGGTGTGCCAAAGTCAGCGTTTGGGCGGGGGAGAAAAGACAAAATGACGTCATCATGGGAAAGTATATACTAGCTAACTAACCAATCATAGTGTGTCATGAAAAACTATATAAAGAGTCGTCCCTAGAATCAAAATTCATTTTAATGTTTTGATTGCAATGGAGCATACAAAATACTGCACCTCTGTTGACAATACACCACTCGTGCTCTTTCGTTCAGGGTGGAGTTTATTCAGCAATTTTAACGTTGGTAAAATTTTCGTAAATGGCGTCAAGTACAACTGCGTAGAACAGTGGTATCAGAGCGAGAAAGCTCGCTATTTCAATGATGACGCTTCTTACAACGCAATTATGAGTACATATAAACCATCACAACAGAAGAAAATTGGTCGAGATATTATAAACTTTGATGAAAATCAGTGGTTACAACACGGTAATGCTCTATCCATCATGAAGGTTGGTCTAAAAGCAAAATTCGAGCAACTACCACACGTAAGAGCAGCTCTTATTGGGACTGAAAAGGCTTTAATAGCAGAAGCATCAGAGTGGGATAATTATTGGGGCATAGGAAAGAGTATATATGATCCAGCGAGTCGTGACATTAGGCAATGGACAGGGCAAAATGCGTTGGGGCAACTGTGGATGGAAATCCGGGACGAACCCAAGTGATCATAACGAATATGACAATATTATCTAATACAGGTTGTAGTATTGACTTGCTATATTTATCATGTGACATTGATAATTTTAACTATAACCCAAAAACATTTAGCGGGGGAATCTGGAAATTCAAACCACGAGGTACTGTTTTGTTATTTTCTAATGGAAAAATTGTTTTGGTTGGTGTCCGTTCAGAAAATGAAGCTTTTGCAATATTGAATCAGGTTCGGGAAAATCTTTTCAAATTAAATTATAGCTGTTTAGCACCGTTTAGCTTTACTGTTAAAAATGTAGTTGGGCTTTTACACACTGGACAAAAACTAAATTTAGGCAATCTGTATAATGAATTGAAACGTACTTTCCGAGTAATGTACGAACCTGAATTACATAATGCAGTTATCTTAAAACTTGACAAGTGTGCGACGCTAATATTTAGAACAGGTAAAGTAGTGATTACGGGTTGTGGTAGCGTTGAAAGCTTTTATAATTACGTGTCTGTTGTACATTGTATGCTTAAAAGCTTTTATAACCATGTGTGATCTAACAACAATAAACATGGAGGTTGTGATAATTTGTAGTTTGGAAAACACAACAGTTGAATTTCCGACACAGTTTTGCGCTACTAACGTTCGCGTGTTGGAAGCAAAAGTACCACAAAAGTATATAAATTTGAACAAAAGCACTGTCGAATACCTAGAGGCAAAGTCATGGAAAACTTTTTCGTTGGAAGACGGTTATTATGATATTGAAACACTGCTTGAATTTTTAAACAGATTTTCTTCAAAAATTACGTTTAGTGTAGACCCTACATGTGACAAAATAAATATTTATTGTTTGGACGATGCAGAAATAAAATTATCAGAAGAACTCAAAGCTCTGTTTGGCTTTCAAAGCTCACATTTAAAAAATGGAAGGCACATTGGTGCAAAACCCTTGAATTTGACTCATAATAAACCTCTCTTTATCTTATGTTCATTTGTAAAAGAGAGACTATTTAACGGAAAATATAAACCTATATTACATGTCATCTCAGAAAATTGCAATAATACTGTATATCTGCAACTAAACAACACCCTGCAGAAAACGTTTCAGTTCCAAGTGGTAGATGCAGATTTCAAACCTGTTAGATTCTTTAAACAATCAGAACTATTGTTGCGGTTGTGGTTCACATAAATGCTTAAAAAGACTTGCATTGTTGTTAATTTTACACTTTTATAAAATGTCTACTCCACTTTGTTTCAATTCACCTAAACTGCAGAACGTGACAGTTTCAAGACGTGTTCAGGTTATCAGACGAAAAAATAAACCAGCTGTTCGAAAACGTAAAATAACTTCCAGAAAACCCAAAACTCTTAAAAGGAGACGGAAACTTGTCAAACGACAGAAAAAATGGCGCAAACGTGTGGGCTTGAGAAATTAAACTGGGAAAAAGGCGTGTATCCTACACAGGATTCCGTTGTTTCAACTCAACTTATTGAAGTAGCATGTGAAACCACATTACCTAGTTCCGACGATGATGATATACTGAGATTTAAAATAAGCGAAAGTGCTTATGATTTAATAGATTTATCTCAAATTTATGCTTACCTTGAGATACAAGTACTACAATCAGACGGAAAAAATGTACCTGCTGACAAATTAATAATACCTTGCAATCTGTTCGGGTATTCATTATTTTCGGCTATTGAAATGAAGCTTAATGGTGAACCTATAACATTCAATCAAAAACATTACCCGTGGATGACATACGTACTTTATCACCTGCACACCAGCGCTGATTTTCGAAAACAGTATCTCACCGGTGCAATATATGATGACGATGCACCTTACTTGTTTAACGAAATAACAGCTGATAATTCTCCAGGTGTACGAAGGAACACAAACATTATGATGTCTCAGAAGTGTGAACTATACTTCCCAGTTGTAACAGATTCACACGTAAACCCAAAGTATTTACCACCGAAAACCCGTATGGAATTAGAATTTGTTAGGAGTCCAACAAATCTAGTGCTTTTACACGATGGTAAAGCGGAATATCAAATTCGAATAAATGAGTTCAAACTTTACATTTCTAAAGTAAAGTTAACAAAACAGGCACTAGAACACCAATCTCGACTCTTAAGTACCACGGGAGCAAATTATTTCGGAATCAGGTATAAAATACATACCCTATCTGTAAACAAAGGGTTACAAAACGTAGACTGGACAATTTTTGAAGGAAATCTACCTCGTAGGATATACATATGGTCCATTCTACAGGAAGCTTATGGAGGTTCGGCAAAGAAAAATTTGTTTGACTTTTCGCTTCCGGATATGGATCATTTCACTATATTTATGAACGACGATCGCTATCCGTGTAATATCACTGTACCTTGTAAAAGCTCTAGTGTATTACGGTGGTATTATTTTACATTGCAGGCATTGAATTATAAAAATGATAACTTGGGTTTGAACCCAACAGCATTTAAACCAGGTGCTGGATATCAAATATTTTGCATTGATTTGAGTCGAGACCATAGCAGTGATTGTAACTATCTGAGTAATCCAGAGAATGGACAACTCCGATTATGTATAGACTTCTCAAGCGAACTCAGTAAAGCAATAGTTATTTTTGCAATGGGTGAGTTTCCTGCTGAACTTCAAATTAACTCTAATCACGATGTGGTTTGGAACAAATATGCTTAAATGGTTTAAATCTTGTTTCATTAAACATGCTTAAAAAGGTATCGATTGCTAGAGCAAGCATGACCAATAAACCGGTAACTACATTGAAATTTGACAGAAGCATACTATGTCTTGTACTGTTAGCTGCATTAGTTGTTGTTGAAGGTGTTATATTATGCTTCACTGCGAACCGTTGTATTACAGACCAAAAATTTTCATGCTTCGAAAATTGGTCGAATGCTTCACAAGTAAAATTTAATGCAATAAGCGTGTACGACATTCAATGGATCAATAAAACGTCATCAGACCTACATTTCAATGTCCGTTTACAACCACCAGCAAATGTGACGTGGGGAAAACAAGTTGTTTATTTGTATGACGTTTTTGAATACGTATTTTTCAAACTACCAATCAACTACGAACATGGAACCATATTTATTCGTGCAGCAGGAATATATCGAGGTTTTACCTTCTATAAGTGTAACATTGCATCTCAGTTCATGGCAAAATTAGCACAGTTTGACTTTGCGCGAGTCCTTCAAGAAAGATATATAAACGTCAAAATTCTCGAAGCGTTTCAGTAGTTGATTTCGATTTCACACAAAACAGTCGTGTCATGGGGAACAGACAAGCAAAGACTCACTATGACATTGTCGATTATGTGCATAATGAATACTTTCAAGAGGAGATTGCTTTTTGGCAATCAAAGGTTATCGAATTTCAAAAGGAGTGTCAATCGACTGGTGAATATATTGACGGGCGCTCTCAATGTGAAGATGAATTATTTTACGTACTACACCTACGACAAACGTTGCTAACAGCAGTTAAATTTATCATGAAGGAAAGGAAAAGAGGAAAAACTTTTGAGGAATCTATGTATAAATTATCGTGTAAATATCCTCAGTTGTACACAACACATTGTAAAGTACTTGTAAAGTTATTTAAATCGGTGTAGATTAGGAATGAGCTCATGAGACGGGTATATAAAAAGTGTTGTTTGTCTGAGTTTTATTCTTGCGTGTAACGTTCAGACAGTTTAGCTTTCCTAAATGTCACGGTTCATGTTAAGTCATCATTTAATAGAAAACCACATTGGAAATTGTGTCGTAGGAAACTCTGTCCTTATTGATGACTATAAAAAACACATATATGAAACTATAAGAAACAGTGATGACCGTTTCATAAGAGGTGACAACCGGACGGAACACTTTAAAATGTTCGATAAAGTTATTGGTTACAGGGGTTGGGACCATAAACCAGCTAATATACTTTGTGTCATTACGGAAGGTAATACTATCATAACAGCTTTTGTATATTCACATGCTGTTTATGCGCGAAAAAGAAAGTATGAACTTAGAAACTGTATATAATTTGCATTTGTGTCTTTATTATGTAAATATTTTTTAGAAAATAAAGAAAAAAGATTAGCCAGTTGTAACACCGGTAAATTTGATACTTCAATGTCGTTCGCAACATATAGGGGCAAGCGTACCTATGAATAGTAGCTGGGGCATACTAATCATGTAAAATTCTTGTACTATACATGACTAGTATGACCCAGTTTTCGATAGTCTATCGAGGTCTATCACATGGTGAATGAAGAAGCATAAGGCCATCAGTCGGTTGTGGTTAATTGTTGAACATTATTAGCAGTCAACATATTCAGCATTCAACTCTGTATACGTGCATTTCCAGATGTTCTGTGGAATCAACACTATAGGCATTGTCATAGGTAAATCTATCTTACGCGAAAGTCATGCAAGTTAAGTCACGCGTGCAAAAAACAGATGAACCATTTATCTTTAATTTACAATTCAACATATATACAATCACATGCAAAACAAACAAAATACAGTGGCTATATACAAGTTCAACATCTCTCGCAAGATTCAGACAGTTTATCCTTAACACACGTATATAGCTGGTTCGTGTAGTTGATGTTGAGTAGTATGCAAGCGTCCATAACGTCACGCTTGCAGTATCGCGACGAATGCATGCAGCCACCAGCTTCCTGATGCAAGCGTTGCCCGGGTTCCTCATAGTAGCACGCGTCGCACTCGTCGGTGTATTGAGTGCCGAGCTTTTCCAGCACCTGGTCAGCATGCTCGTCCATCTTTCGTTGTTGCTGTAGACGCAAACGATCTGAGTAGCGGTTCCAGACCAGTTGTTGCACCCGCAGGATATCGATGCAGATGATTGCTTTTAGCGCCGTCCAGAACTCGTTTTCCATCACGAGGTCTGGATCCTCCACGTTGTCGAAGTCGATCTGGTCGTATACCAGATCCGCGAGTCGTCGTGTATCGTCCACTTCGTCCAGATCGCGATCCATTTGATCCTCGATTGCATCGCGAACAGCAGGATTGTTGTTGGAGGAAACGATCAAAGGACCTGCGCCGTCCAGCAAGTCTCGTGAGTTGCCAACGGAACTGAAGTCCATAGCAGCAGCAGCAGATGACGTTGATGGTCCAACGATTTGGACCTCGTCGTCGTAATCCAGTAGTTCTGCTGATTTGCAGAACCTTGTGATCGAAGATTGAAACGCCATTGATAGTGATAGCTTGTTGATAGCGAAAAATCTCAGTTGAGCAATAACTTTGAGAAAACGAGATAAGTGAGAAAATGGAGAAAATGATTCGATTTTTATAAAGTCCTTTCCGGGCTAATCTGAATGGTACAAGTGGTATTTGGGTCGACAGGTCAGATGAGGTAAAGTTACATGGAAGCGGGGAGGTATTGTAATTCATCCCCGCAAACATAGATTTGACAAGGTGATAGACTTCACCTCCGCTGACACATTTAATCAATCAGATAACTACACTCCACCCAAATAATATTCCCTAATTGACCCAATTAACACCCCCGCCGACCCAATTAAATAACCCCGCTGACCCAAATATTACCCCCGCACTCCGCAGGGCGGGGGGCTCCAAAGCAGCTTTTTTCATCTACTGTAAACTTGATGTCATAAGAGACGTGAAGAAATGTTTGGCATGATAATGTTTGGTATGAAATATTTGGTAAAGAAATGTTAGATGTTTGGCGAAATTACGTAGTTAAGCTACGTTCTCAGGTTAAACTTTTTGTCCAAATTTTTAGCTCAAACTTTGTTCAAAATTTAAGCTAAATTTTGATCTAAAAATATATGAATTTTGATGAATCTGAACGTGGAGACGTTGTTCAAGCTTTTATAGCGTATTTATTCAGGCAATCAGGTACAAGGCATAGAACTTGAAATAGTTTCAGCTGAAATTTTGATGTAATTTGATTTGCAACATTTTTCTGCTACAAATTGATTGTGAAATTGTGATGAAAATTTGAGCAAAAAGTGAACGCATCCTGAATAGTAAAAATTTTGAATTTAACACGATAGCTCAAGACATGGAAGAACATATACCAAAATTTACTGTTTTATATGAAGGTCTTATATGTGGTAATATTAACCTATTCAAGTAGAGTCACATTGACTTTTGCATATAACTAGCTTCTTACATGAAAATGGTACAAGAGCACCGCATTTGTATAGCAACTTGTGCAAAATCTGTTCTACGAAACTAACTTATATAGTGCCGATATTAAATTTTTAGTGCCCATCTGATTATGCCGAACAACGAGCCAGTTGCATGGAATACGTTCTTCAACAGTAAGGCTTAATTTAGTTCTTGTTAATATAGTTTGTTGGCCGCGGCATAAACGCAGCCAGAATTGCTCAAGCACAAGTCGTGAAAGGATGCCAGTTATGATACTTACTGTATATACTTTAGCTAGTGTACCATATTGCGACGATTTTTGATTAATATCTTTGTAAGACCACTGACCCTGAGGCTTATAAAAATTGTATTGCAGAGGAAACATTGGGATTGATGCCGCAGGATGCGTTCCTAAATAAATTTCGTCAGTCTCTAAAAACTTTGTGAATTTTCCACCATTTCACACATCTTAGATAGTAAGCTTTGTAGGCAAAATACTGTAGGTAATTTTTGCTGATTTAAAGAGTATTAAACATTGGTAAATTTAGGAGATTTATGAAAATTTTACAAAACCCAAAGAGATTTATGAAAATAATTGGCAGAAAAGTATAATGACACTTGACCATACTCATGTAGTTTAGTGTATCCGATGCCGTCATCATTTGGCGGCACATCTACGTTAAGGATTGGAAGGCTTCGATTTTGCGTTTGTTACTCCCAAGATTCTTTTTAGGATATGAACTACCTCGTGGCTTCGTTCGAAGTTTGATTGCGCCAATGATTTATCAGGGTTATTCTAAGACAGCAAATACACACTCAGAGAGCATTGGTATACCACATGCCAATTTTTCGGTGTTAAGGTTAGCCTGAAAAAAATCACATCATTGAATAAGCTATATGCCAGCTATAGTACACAAGTATGTCCAAAATCCAAATATAATGCCGTTCTATATGCACAGTCAACACTGAGTTAACTTGCGATTCTCTAGTTTACAAGCCGATATACTTCAAAGATTAGGATCCGATAAAAAATAATAAATTTGTTACTTATTTTAGCAGATATGCGTATTTTTTTATATATTACAGTTTATTTTTATATTTGCAGTCTTGAACCTGAGTTTTCAAGTGAACCTGTCTTCATCGCTGGCGACTACAACACACGAGTTGATCTCCACGGATTTTTAAAGGTATACTATTTCAGTAAAGTTTTTTTACAAGGTTTAGGGAATTTCTTCAATTGTAACCAAACCGAATTGCCGAAACTCGTATGATGTTCGCGAAAAACATGGCAAACATTTAGCTGTTCTGCAGGGACGTAGTCATAAATTTCCGATAAAGGCATAATTCATGACTAGTTAGTTTTAAAATAGATCTTTATATCTTTAAAATAGATCTTTGCATCGGAATGCCAATATTTTCTGAGGTGGGTCGCCTCAGCTTCTGAAAATTCGCCAAGATAAGTCTGGCGGGCGATACATCCCGGCTACGTCTATGATATACAATATTGTAACTGGTTGTTCTCAAAACACAAGACTTTATAGTTGCGCAATTTTTATATCTCTATAGTTATGCATATAGTTATGTTGCGTGAATTTGATGAAATGTTGTTCCTAGATAATTTAGGAGAAATCTGACAGTCACGAAGTTAATACTTTTCATAGACTCCAATCCAATATCTACGCATTTATTTATAATTACTAATTGCTATGTAGTAGTACAGTAGTAATAACCGCAACCCTAGGTCACATCAAACATTAACTCGCTAGCTACTGCTGCCTTTGTTCATATGTGTTTATCAGCAATGCGATAATTACGTGAATGAAATTGTACGAAATGAAGGCTCAATGATCGTGGCTGGAAGTCTACGATCGTATCTTTTTAATGGATTCATCGGATTACTAGTGTACCTTCAAAATCCACCTCTTTCACCTGCAAGCTTGTGTACTCGTACATTGTTATCTTAGCTACCAGCATGAATTATATGTTTTGTTGACCTATTTTTTCAAAGATGATGCATCTTTTAACTCAATGGTCCGAGTGTAGTATCTAGTACTTATAGAGAATATAAATTGCGAAAAGAGTGTTAAAAATACTGTTTTTGCAGTATATACGAAGATACGGATAGGTATGTGTTTATATCATACGTGTGCGCGGCGGTATTATTCCCTGAATGTGGGCCCCTGAAGAAATATTTACCTGACCTATCTCTGTGAGGTCAAATTGCGGAGGCGCGCGGAAGATTTTGCAATATTTATGAAAAATTAAAAAAAATTTAGGGTAACTTGGCAGAACCTATAAAAACGTTGAAAAATTTTCAGGCAAAAATTTATAAAAATTGTGCAAAATTGTGAGTTTCTAAATATTTCAAAGATTCACCAACCCCCCTGGTTTACCTTTTCACCTGCAGATTCATTGAGAACCATATACCCCGTGAGCTGATGGGCCTTAGACACCCATGTTTTTCTTTCAAACCTTTTTCAAATAGTTATTCAAAATTTTTAAGTGCATTCAACTCGGCAACCTTTTTGCCAGTTGCTACATTATGATCGTTCGAGCGTGAAAGCAATAATTTCAAACGGAAATAAATATTTATAATTTGAAGTTTTCAAAACAAGCCCATTTTGTTAGGATGAGAAGGGCGAATGCGTTCCAACTTTAACGCGACACAAAACTATTAATATTTATAAACATTTCAGGTTTTTTACAAAAAATTTTTGTAATATTTCTATTTAGCCTGAAATAAATCACTTAAGAAGAGACACCAAAGTCGTTATTTCAAGCGAAACGGTCGAAAAACATCCTGCTGTAAAACATTCCATAATATAAAGCATCAAGTGAAACTAATTGAAGTCTAAAATAAACAAATTGATCTTTTTGAAAAGTGTAGTGAAAGACGCCGTATGCTACATGATTAAAATGGGTATGAAACAACACAGGCAGTTGTGATAAGCATTAACTTAGAACCATATCGATAAGTTAAGTTTGTCTCTGCAATATGATAAATGCACGAGCGCTAACACAGACAAAGAAATGTAAAAGAATAAAGCTTAAGGACAAAGCTTTTCAAAGTGCAAGTAGACTAACATAGTGAAAGTTTAGCGAAAAAAATCTGTTTCAGAAGCCAAAGCCCGAATGTGACGTAATGAACGTTTTTGAATAAAAAGCTAAAAATTTGGTGCATATAGGGGAGGTAAATTTTAGAAATTTTTTGGGATTCAAAGATTTTCTTATGCATCATTTACAATAAGATGCGTGCGCATGGTCCTAATTATGTCACGCGTTCAAATTTGGCTAGCTACTATGTCACGCATACAGTCCAGCTCGACTATTAAAATTTTGAATGGCTTAGCTAGGCTATGCATTTGTCATCAGTAGTAGGAAAAAGGGGGTTCTACTCCAGATGATTAATGACCTGTCAAATTTTTAGGAGAAATAATGATTAATTACCCCGGGTCACGTGACGTCATCCGGAGGGTGATTAATTAGCATATCTAGCTAATCAATCAATCGCAGCTGTCAAACCCAACAGTCCCAGCACAGCTCTCAAACCCAACAGTCCCAGCGAAGCTGGGTTCCAGAAGCGAGGATAATGAATAATTAACCCAAAGGGTAATTATTCATTATCTGAGATTGTATAAAATAATGATTTATTAACAAACAAACACCCCTACCGGTCACCATCAGCCGCAAGCCATAGGTCAAGCCTATGGTCAACAGGACCCAGCGACCGGTAGGATAACAATAAAACAATATCAGTTATCCATAATTTTCCATAGTTGAATATTTTGCACCTGTTGAAATATTTTCTCTTCTTCCTCCCCGTCATTCATCGTAGCACTCAAATGGTATATCACAGATCTTTATCACTGGCAGCGAATCAAATTTTATGAATTTTAATAGAAATCGATCACAGCCCTGTATGTTTTCCAGCGGCTCTATTGTATTCTCCCATCGTACCTGTGCCATGCTTTGACCGTCATCATTTTCGTCCTAGAAACAGTAACCTTAAAAACTGGTTCCTAAGTCTTACTCCACGCCTTCATAATAACTGAATAAGACAATATTACTTGTAAGTTTATTTTTAAACTATACTTAAGTATATCAAAAATGTTTTAACAACGTTTTTGTACATAACATACAATTAACACCATCTTTATGTTTATGTCTAGGATCTAGACAATGTATTATGAGAAAGTACTTAGGAAATAGTGTTTGTAGACATAGAAAATTTCTCAGTATTTATGTGTCTCGACTTAGCCAATCTAAAATTTTTAAGCAGATTAGCGCCTATAAATCAAGTAATTGGATGTTTCCCTTCATATTTGAACCTCTTTCCGCTCCAGCGTAATGGGTCACGTAACATTTAATCCTACCGTAGCTGGCTACAATAGGACGCACCTAAGCTATAATTAAAAAGCATTTTTAGAAAACTAGCAATACAGAAAATTGCGTAAGGTGAGTTGTAGCGCTGTTGTATGCGCAGCTGTAGGTTCTTCAAAATTGTCAGATCCTACATGAATAAATTGTGCACAGGCTGAAGCTATCTCGAAACCACACAACACCGAAGTAACACTAATGCTTGACATATCATGGGTATAAACCCAGCGAATACAATGCACTTCATCTCTCAGTTATGTAATAGAAAAAATTTTTATGCTAGAAGCTATGTGAATGTCTGATATAGCTATGCAGTCATATGGACGCATTTTATGTATTTATACTATCCACAGCGGCGACCAATTAATTTTGATAGCCACCAAATTTTGCAATATTCTATACGAAACGACTAAACTGGTGAGGTCGCAACTACCGCACATCGCTGAGCTATACTTATAAATGTTTATTTTGTTCTTGCACGGGGTTTGTATTTTTTATGTGTTGCGTTTTTCTTTTGTTAAAACACCATACTTTCACAATTTTGTTGCTTTCTGTCAGAACAGTTATCAGACATACTGCTATATATCAATCAAACGTAGCTCTTCCTACCATTGAACATTGGACTTACCAAGTATAGGATCTTGTTCAACTTATATTGTTCCTTTTCACTGGATACATAGTCCTGCGATAAACACGGTGGCTGGGTCTGTTGGTGATAGTCATAGTTGACAGTGCTCGGCTGCAGGTAGTATTTTGCCAACAATTTTTCACAGTTGTAGAGATCGTATTCTGGTACCCATGAAGGTTTCCAACAGACTTCGAAAAGAAGCTGATTATCTTCGTACTTCTGCAATTTAATGTGTGAAAATTACTCGTGTTAAAGACAGACGAAGAATTTACTTAAATTAACCATACCGAATGGGTTATGCTTGACCTATGATATTCCCAACATTTGCTTAGTTTAAATTCATCTATGTAGTACCTTGGCTTTACTACTTAGCAAAAAATATTAGACAAACTTTTCAAGCAATGAACACGGATAATAGATGCAGGAAAAGGATCAAAATACCTTTACACTAAAGCAAAACTTACATACCACATTTACTATGTCTTCAACATCAAACGTGTCAAAAACTGGAGCAAGCGCGAAAGCATCCATAATTACAATAACAACAAAGCTCGAAACCCAAATAGCGACACAACCGAATGGCTAGTTTAGAATGTAGACAACAGTAACTGTTCAAAGTGAAATGTTTCTAACAGCTGCGTCACCTGTTTTATACCTATACCAACCTACAGTTGACCTTGAAGAATTCAGGTAGTAGGTGGGAAATACTTTAAACTTTTATAATTTTACGAAAATGAAGTTTTATGAATAGAATCTTTACGTAATTATTCACGTGAACTAGGTCTTTAGAAATTGAAAACGCGTGGTCTGATTAATAACCAGTTGGTACAATTCCTACGAAGCTGAAGTTTATTCGCATACGATTTTGCAGTGATTCACGTGAAACTGGGAATTCCTAATTACAATTAATGATCTCAACTGGCAAAATATTTAATTTTTCAACATCCGATTTTAAAACTATCGTTTAACCCACCTCCAAACATCCGATTTTATGGTCCACTAACTAAATAACGCCCGAGGCAAATTCTTATACTATATAAACCCTTCAATTTTCATTCTCAATTTACGCTATTAGGAAGATTACTGCCTGTGTCTTTGATCGAGGATATCTACGCCACAAAAGGATATCTTTGAAGTTTACCCGAGCGCTCTCAAGTCAACAGAACAGCGCATAATAGAATCGAACCGAACAGAGCAATCAAGCTCAAAAGCCACGCTCAGATCTGAAAAGTATATAGATCGGAAAGGACTCTACCCCGACTATGAACTCCGAACAGGAAAGGAAGGACAACCAAAAACCACAACACCCGGAATATTTGTGTGGATGGTGTCAAAAGACACCTATAATGGAAACGTGAGCAAGAATATATACAATCTAAAGCTTCCGGAGATGTCAAAGTTTCAAGTGCTTGTTAATAATCTAACTTTACCTGGACAAACACCTCTTGTTGTCAACGCAAAAAGCTCTCCTGAGGTTTATGCAAACCTGTTACATGGGCTAAACTACCGGAACCGTGATCTAGGCTTCTCTCCTATCGACATGTTTGGAGGTTTTGGAATATTTGCAGTGGACGTGTCTCCAAATCATTCAAGTAGCTGCGGTAGCTACATTTCAAAGGTAAAAGATGGCAATCTTAGGTTGATTATGGACTTTGCGAAAACTCTAAACGAATCTATGGTTCTGTTCGTTATGGGGGAATTTACGAAAACTTTGAAGATGACTAAAGATGATAATAAAATTGAATGGATTTAATGTTTGTGTTTAAATGTGTTGTTGAATTTGTATAATAAAAAACCAAAAAAAAATTGCACATGAAAAGGATTTGTACATGATTTTAGGTATTCAATATGGATACCATACGAAATTTTTTCTCAAAGCGAAAGCGCGAGGAAGAACAAATTCGTGAGCTGAAACGACAGATTGGTGTACTACGCGAGCAGGAGGCTCTGGGAATGGACGTACCAGATACATTCCCACCCTCTGTGGAGTTGAGGGAATTTTTGCGAAAACGAGAGAAGCGATAGTTTATTTTGATTTTGGATGCTTTTTGCATCCAGCACAGATGTATGTAACTTGTGTACAGATGTGTGAACAATCTAAACTTTTACTTGTAATCAATATTACAATACGATTATGCTTGAAATTGAAATATGCTTGCTGCTTATTTTTTGTGATTTGGGCTTCCATTAAGGAGATAGAACCCGTCAAAGGTTCATACTACAAACCTAAAACTTGTTCAAAGTGTCCCAATGACTACATTTTTGGAATCCCCGTACCCGGAAACCTTTACTCAAGTTTTTAAAAATTAGGTTATTTTTGTGATTTGGGCTTCCAGTAAGGAGATAGAACCCGTCAAAGGTTCATACTACAAGCCTAAAACTTGTTCAAAGTGTCCCAATGACTACATTTTTGGAATCACCGTACCCGGAAACCTTTCGTCAAGTTTTTTAAAAATTAGCTTATTTTTGTGATTTGGGCTCCCAGTAAGGAGATAGAACCCGTCAAAGTCCTAGTGAGCAAAGGTATTACTTGTCCAAATAGCGTCAATGACTACATTTTTGGATACGATGTAACATTGCTACAAGTATGTAACTATAATGTGTTGAGATACTTATTTAGCGGCACTTAAATCAGAGTGAACAGTAATAGCGAGAAACCCCTATAAGCAGTAACAGTACAAATTTAAATAAGGGAATGAAATCACAATCATCGAAAATTATGAACCAGATACGTGTAAAACTACTAGGTTAAGTGCTTAGAGCAAAAGATAACTCGAACAAACAGTGAAATTACTTCAAAATAATATGATTTAAGACAATAAGACAAAATAAGACAGACATAGCTATAAAAGCAGGGAAAATGTTAAGGGCTGAAGCAGCATTAAAAATGCTCTCACGTTACAGCACTCCAAAGTACCCAACAAAAGCGTACAACTCGATCAAAGACACAGGCAGTAATCTTCCTAGTAGCGTAAATCGAGAATGAAAATTGAAGGGTTTATATAGTATAAGAATTTGCCTCGGGCGTTATTTAGTTAGTGGACCATAAAATCGGATGTTTGGAGGTGGGTTAAACGATAGTTTTAAAATCGGATGTTGAAAAATTAAATATTTTGCCAGTTGAGATCATTAATTGTAATTAGGAATTCCCAGTTTCACGTGAATCACTGCAAAATCGTATGCGAATAAACTTCAGCTTCGTAGGAATTGTACCAACTGGTTATTAATCAGACCACGCGTTTTCAATTTCTAAAGGCCTAGGTCACGTGAATAATTACGTAAAGATTCTATTCATAAAACTTCATTTTCGTAAAATTGTAAAAGTTTAAAGTATTTCCCACCTACTACCTGAATTCTTCAAGGTCAACTATAGGTTGGTATAGGTATAAAACAGGTGACGCAGCTGTTAGAAACATTTCACTTTGAACAGCTACTGTTGTCTACATTCTAAACTAGCCATTCGGTTGTGTCGCTATTTGGG
>JASANE010011403.1:0-15657 GCA_030248225.1 Trileptium ribeirensis
TCTCGGCCAGATTTTTACATGACTTGCTGCTTTTGGGTTATTATTGTCGAATTTTCCTGAGCCGACCACGGTAAAATTTCTTGAACGTGCATGCCACAAAATAGGGACTTATTCAATGATTTGTGTTGATGGTTTTCCAAATTTGTAGCTTAGTGGATTGTTCAACGCTCATGCCGTGTTTGAGCTTGAACAGAAGCGCAAATTAGCGACGGGGGATTAGCCTCCGTCGGGCTTTAGAAAGCCCTTAAAATTTCTTCTATTCTACTGAGCTAAAAAAAATTGGAACACAAAAGACGGATCAAATTCTAGGTACAGAATCTTGAGCTTAAGGTGTTTGCCGTTCCCCAGGGAACGTTAATAAGGGCTCATAACGGTTTTATCTGGCTCTCGCTTTACAGTATATCGGTGTTGGGACTAATGAAATCTTGCAGGTATATTGCTCCAGTTTGAAAGTAAACGTAGTAAGTATCACAAGTAGGAACGCATTTCTCTCTGACGACTGACCGAAAAATGCTAGTCTATATCCCGTTCCCCAAATTCCCCAATACACGGACGACGGGCAAAGCCCCTAGCCGACTTAAATCTCCGTTCGCCCCAGCTGATGCCGCGTACGGACCGTTTGATATTAAAACTTCATTTTGGGGCACTCGGAAATGGGCCACTAAAACGATCAAATTTACGAGTGTTCACCATAGTGTAGCAACATGGTTTTCTCTCGAGGCCAATGTCTACAATTAAGCATGGTTAAATAAGCCGATGGCTGGCACTTCTCATGGCTTCGAAATATGGTTGTTAAACATGAAATACAAGCTCTGGAGCTGTTCGTTTCGATAAGGAATGCTTCAGGCGAATACTAAATGTGTCTAATGTAGATTTCTAACAACAGCTTCTTAATAGAAAATTGCTAACCGCCGTCAGATAGAGGTCCCTACGAAGAAGATGCCGAAGCAGCAGTATGCAGAAGGAATATCTTGATGACCGCACGGAAAATATCTTTGACCCCTACCCAATGTTAAAGACGGATTTTTACCAATCTCTGCCATTTAGTTATGTTCGTATAACATGTATCTAAGTTTCTATAATTGTAGAATTCGTAAGTGCAGTTTTGAAATGCAGAGATAACGACGCCTTGTAAATATTGATATGCGCTGAAGAAAATGTCTTTCGCATTTTGCTGCCTTGTTTTGTTTTTAGCACGATGATGGGCTTACAATGAAAAAAATTGTTTACTTGTTTTCTGCATTTTAAAGTTATTTGTTTTTGCGTAGTGTGTATTAGTTGTTATCAGTGTTATTATTAATTCGACATTAAAACGTAGTGACAGTAAAGAAATGTTTCTTAGCAAGTAGATAATTCGTCACTTCGGTAACCTCTTCGTTATTTAGCCAGTTAATGTGTGAATTAATGTGTCTTTCGTATAATGTTTGCAGCTGAGTATACTTTTGTCGTGTCGATAACTGGCTACTACGCTCTCCTGAAAAAACCTGACAAAGCGAGCACACACTACATATTTCAACGTACAGCTCAGTTGACGTACCGCTTGGCAACGTTAATCTACATTGGGACCATATCTAACCGCAGGGCATTAAAACGAAATGTTAATGACCATATGTGGCTATTTTAGCATAATACGCATACTGGTAACAGTTCAACGCACAATGCGTATAATGCTAATATTACTAGTTACGTAAAATCCATATCGTGAAACATAATTTAAAAGAACCATTTAGAAACAGAACGTACGCCAAGCTTCACCAGCTATGCCACTACCTAATGATTAGGCAACCGAATTTTGAATTATTTTTAGCGAACGCTTTACATATTTTTGAAAAGTTTACTCATGGCAGAAACAGGGAAAGGAGCTAGTTGTAACGTTGAATTTTGCTGTATGATTGCGTTTCACAGCACTGAAGTTAGAGTTTGCTAAAATTCACGAACAAATCTACTGTCAAAATATATTATAATTTCAACTTCAAGACTCAGTTTTGATGTTTTCTGTCACATATATACCACTCAAATAACGTCGCCATATACCACTCAAATAACGTCGCCATATACCACTCAAATAACGTCGCCATATACCACTCAAATAACGTCGCCATATACCACTCAAATAACGTCGCCATATACCACTCAAATAACGTCGCCATATACCACTCAAATAACGTCGCCATATACCACTCAAATAACGTCGCCATATACCACTCAAATAACGTCTCTTTTACAGTATTCATCAACTTCAAAACGCCACACACCAATTGTAGACCTCTACCTACAGTGAAATATAGAAATTCAAACATTTACACTTTGGTAAGAAAATTGAGCATATTTTGTACCCTACAGAGTCTTAAAGTGGTAACGATATACCGTGAAATCTTTTACAAATAACATATTACAATTAAAAACGCAAATAACCAAACTGTTTTGATAATTGGTAGAAGGTAACATTGTACGCGATATACTTTTAGTTGTGCCGTTACGACATACAAGTCCCATTTTACGATATTCGATGCAATCCTTACAACATTCGAGTTACCTATCGCCGACCCAGGCCCTCCTAGGGAGGATATGCGTAGTGCAGATGCCTGCTATAATGATATCCTCAGTATCTTAATTGCGTGTGAAGATACTAGGTCCGAATGTCTTGCAGCGAATATTACCGAATACCACTATGTCGCACAAATAATTGTTTCTTGAAAATTTACTACAGCCAGTAATCCATTATAGCTCTCCGTGGCTTTTCTAGTTAACATGATGTTGTTCCGAGGAACTGGTCCCCAGTTGTTGTAAATAAATTTTTTTGGCTCTTGCTTGAATTTCGAACGGAAGCCCTGCATGACGCGGAGCGAGACTTCCCTCCCGCCCAGTGGCTGAGCCCCTGGAAGCTGACGGCCTGCTCTTTCTCCCTCCATTCTCGAGGGCCCGGCTTACCGCCTTGGACCTCGGATCTTGAGCATATATGCACATCATCCTATATATGTACTAATTTTGTATCTAAAATCTTCCTCTGAACTATTGTGTAAATTAAAGCACCACGCATGGTCAACAGCTGGATTAGTACCACTAGAGGCTTCGCACATACCGTTGGGTTTCTACAATTTCGGGGTGATAGGTGCAATGGGAATCCTGTTACGTTGTGACCTATACTTCTATAGTTCTTGTCATTAATAATTGTGAACCTACGTAGTCTCCATTTTGGCATATAAATTCAGCGTTTATCAGCTCACATCAATAGAATAAACGACATAACTTCGATCGCTTGTTCTTTAAGAACTAGTAGCCACTAATAGTGCCATGCTAGTCTCATAATAATTTTATGTTAGGAGCATTGTTTATTTGCTTGGAACAAAAATGACTTGAAATGTGAAATTTCAAGTGCTGTCGACAGTTCAACTGGCGACAGCGGACAGTTCGCTAGTCCACTCAGCTTCGTTTTAACAAACGTATTCTGAATCACATTGTGGCCATTTGAACTGTGGTGCGAGCTTCCCAAAGAGGTTTGAAACACTGCAGACATTCTAGATTTAATAATTTAGAGCGGATAGAAAGTAATTAACAACAATAGACATAGCGGGTAGAAAGTATTAACAGCAATAATCCTGACTAACATGGCAGAAATATAACACGTAAAGTTATTTGCTCGAATTTCGCTGTTAAAGCCAGCAAAACTCGTACAAAACCACTGCACCTTTTGGAAAGACGATTTATATAACCTTTTTATCCCAGCCCATTTGGTGAAGCACTGAAAAAATCATAAAGATTGCTACGTACTGCAGTGGTTTAGTTTACTCAAAGGTTAGGTAACTTTGTAGGAATAATTAATGGTTGTTATTACGGGTAAATCCAATGGTATTTATTTTAGATTTATATAGCATGACACTTCTGCCGTATAAAATTGTGACACCTAAAAATAATTGTTTACATATTGCATCTAACGGAATACGAATTTTACAGATTTTGGAAATTTATTGTCCACGTTTTTATTATGGACACAAAATCCACTAAAAGCACGCGCTTGCCCTATAGAGTAAAGATGCAACATCCGAATGTCTAGGGCACTGAGAGAAGCAAAGTATGCAGTCGAGGAAAAAATAATGCTGCTTTCTGACCTGGAACCATGCTGGAACCGAGAACCCGCTTTACGAATTATTGTTTGTCCGGATACCTTATAGTTGTTCTAAGATTTTGTAAGACCAGATTTTACACATTTTCTAAGTCATCGGGCAACTGAAATAATGGATATACCTTTAACCATATTTGTCAGTAAAACGTTTAAAATAGCGCAAGATCCTGACTTTAAATATTATATAACCGTGATTCTATAATTTCTTCGTGAAACGAGTTTGTTCCTTTAAAACGTGTGATATTGGTCCACTTCCTCCACCGAAGTGCGACTTCGTTTCCAGCGATCCTAACTCTGAATATAAATAAAGATTTAGCCGAGTCCTACGGAAATCCAGGCTGCTTACATTTGCCTGGAAGCTGCGTCTGTCAGCACAAATATCAGTACCCTTTTGTTTAATTCCCTCTAACTTCCGTATAATTAGTTTAGATCAACATACATTTCATTATTTACAAGTGAAATACGCAGACAAGTTGCTTAATATGGCTCTGAGCTTCAAAATTTCTAGACAATCTTTAATAGACTCCAAATATTTTATATGTTAAAAAGCTTCAACACTGAAAACATCTTGTGAGCTCCACATTTTGCGAATCAAAATTGACATAGGTAGAACCAATTTTGAGGTTTTTATAGCGTTGAAAAAATTATTTATATAAGTAATTTTAAACAAACTTCGTTTAAAATCAGTGCGCTACCTTTTAATAATTTGCTTTCATAAAGCGTAGCTAGCTGTAACAAAATAATTTACAGTGTTACTAAATCTTATTCCATAACATCTCTAGTAATATTGTGTACGGCGCCTAGCTGGTGCTTTCTTTACACAAAATGTTAGATAACATAGGCTACTATGGATCTGCTGAAACAGCAAATATAGGCTACTATGGATCTGCTGAAACAGCAAATATACCTGGCATCTGGTATATTTTATATAACAAATAATAGCACCGTACCTGACAATCACAGACATAACCAAACTGTACATTCGATGGCCTCATAGTGCATCTACGTCGTCATAGTCAGGAATGATTTCTTGAAGAATTTGAAATGTTTGAGCTAAAATATAGGTATTCACAATCATTTTATTTGGATACGAATTTATATTAGTAAATTGGTGTGCAATATATAACGAAATCGCTTATAGCGTTTTGAACTTTAAGAACTATTGATGTTTAAAGCAAATAAACTGCAGAAACGTGTTTTTATGAAAAATATTGTGCTGTGATTATTAACCTGATAATTAGCGCTGTATATTGAAGTGTTCTTAAAACCTCGGTCACGCTGTGTACGAGGACTGCCGAAAAACAAGAGCCCTACGATTTTTTGATCAGGCCGTACGGGGTTCCCAGTATTTGTTGGCAGCGGAATTGCATACGATCCACCAAGGCTCCATAAATTCCTTCGCTGAGGCATTATTTCTACAAATATGAGGTATTCCTGTAACATTTAGTGGTATTGGTCAATTTAACAGAATTGCACATTTGTTGGGTGTTTTGATAAAATGAATTTTTCGTTTTTATGGATAATATTTTCCATGTATATATCTATGTGTAATTTTGCGGTATTAGGATAAAGATATTTTCTGCGTATAGTAGATTTTCTGCTTTAATTCGTATTATTTTATGGCTTTGCTTAAAATTCGTCAACCGGTCTTACGACATATCTGCGGGTTGTTGCTTGTAAACCAAACTTGATTGTGAAACCTAATTATAAATGAATGAAACGTATTCTTTTTATTCCAGCCGCTATTCAAGCGGTAATTGCTTACTTTGTTTCATCCCATTGTAGTGTTGTATATTGCCACTCTTTTTTTAGTAAAACGTATTATTAATTCTACAAGACGTGAGATTTCGTATTCGATAATAGTTTTACACTTTTTTAGAACTAAGCAGACGGTGGCGTCAGTCTGCGGTAAAGGTCCATAGATACATAATTTAAATCTTGATTTATTATTATGATGCCTAATTTTGCTTTTAGTTGCACAAACTTAGTGTGAGTTGAGCTTAAGGTTTTCACTTTCTAGATATGTATAGTCCGCTTGTGTTTCGGTAGCTTGCAGTTATTACGCTATAAATGGCGTTTTGAAAACTGTCATGCACATCAAGGCTACAGAAATCTATCAGTCTTAGAGACTTAGCAGCTAGTTTCTATACATTGTGGTTGGTTCCACTTAATTGTTTCATTTAAATACCTAAATTCACCCTAATAATGACAAATATGCATCACATATCGTCATTTTACAGATCCTGTTACTAAACATTATAATTAGTGCTATATATACATTGGGGCCAATATAATTTTGGGCGGGGGGGCAATAGTTCTTTCGATACGCAAGTAGAATAGATGTGATTTTTTGTGAAAGTATTGAGGGGGTGGGGGCGGGCCTTTGCTCCACAGGATTTGCTCCTATATATTGCCTCATTACGTCACCCTGTGGTCTGTGGTCGTAGGACGCTTTCATGGTGACAAGACGTCGTAGCTTGCTTCTGCTCGCTGCTATTATTGCGATCTCGCTTATGGATTCTCGGCGCCATCGTTGATACAAGATATGGCGGAAGTAGTGTTGGCAATCTTTAATAACTTATCATCATCACGTCTCGAACACTCTGCTCGGGGTGTGCTTTCATGTGGAGGCGACGCTGCGGTGCATAGTTTGCGTCGAATTCGCTGTTCGTCTATGTGTAGGACAGTGGCCGAGTAAGCGAAGATGATCTTGCTGAGTCTGTTCCGTAGGAGGACATTATGGTCGGCTCTTCTAGTTTAGCGTTAGTGGCTCAGCTAAACTTTGCCAACCTGATAATGCGTCGGCGGCAGTTCTCGAAGATGTCTAGCTGATTAAGGTTACTGCATTTGACAGGTCATGTTCCGCACCCGGAATAGACAACCGGATGAATTGTAGCATCACAGACGGTTATTTTTGTTGTTGTTGACACATCGGCCGATCGTGATAGCTAACGCATTGCTTCAAACGCGCTCCCTACCCCACTGATACGGGTGGAGATCTCCAGTTCGGAAGAAGCCCGTGCCAGTTAAGACACTTGCCGGGTAACAGAATCTCTCCACGTGTTCGATGACCATGTTGTTTTGTTGAATGTTGCTTTGCGCATTGACACAACATGTCAGCACCTTGGACTTGGCGCTACTCATTGTCAGCCTGATGCATTTGGCTGCGTTGTCGAATTTGTCTAAAATAAGCTGCAGCTAATCTAGTGTTGTAAATGCAATGGCAATATCATCAACGTTGTCAATATATATTTATGCTGAGTTCAAGCTTCAAACATTATCAATTACCATACTGAAATATCGTGGTCAAGTAAATACCCTCTTATTTGAAATAAATAGCCATGAAAAGTAATCTGTGAATTATAACCAAGCAGTGAATGTTTTACTAGGTTTTAACTTATTTTTGTTGTTACATGTTTTCGAACCATCATTGGATTATTTTAAAACGATAATTCTCTTGTAGTCGTGGCTATTTTACTCTAGTACTAAGGAGTCCATCTTTTATTCAAAAGTTAATGTCTGCTGTAATTCTTAGTGGTTACCAAAATTAAAAAATATGTCTATGGAAATATTAGTTACTCCTGTATAAATGTTACATACATTTCTTGTTTCAAATACCCTGCTTAAACTCTCCGCGAGGTGAATTACGGCAATAAACAGCAGACGTAAAAACATATCGTAAAATTAAATCCTAGTGTTTCGGCATATTTCAAATGCAAATCATTTTGAACAGAATTTTACGTTGCGCATATAGTTTTGATTTCAGTTTTAAACCATGATCTCACAGTGTATATAATTATCGCCACATAATACAGATGATATCAGTTACTCTATTTTGAAAAACGACTTCAAATTTGTTTTGTTTTTGACTCTTTCAACCTAGAATCGAAACACATCAACATAACTACAGCTGCCGTATAGAATGCTCGATATATCGTCAATAAGTGAGTTGTTGCGTGAAGCGAATGTTCAAAGAAAGATAGTCAAGTATGGAATATTTTACGGTGGAATGGGGTTAACGCAGATTCTGTTTTGGAGACGGCTCTTTCCTGGAACTACCGTTTTGAAGTTATCCAACGCAAGCGATCGCTGCAATGACAAAATCACTATAAATAAAACCAGTCGTATTTCGAAAAAGTCTACTCAGGATGACGAGGAAAGCCTTCAGCTGAATGAAGATTTGTCAACGCCGAATAGCGTTCAATTGACAAAACCTCGTGGTCGGCGTATTCCAAAGGTCTTTAACCGCCAACTGATGTCGCTGCTTCGAATTATTCTTCCTGGCGTGTGGACAAGTGAAGCAGCAATATTATTTCTACACTCAGCGACACTGGTCAGTCGAACATTTCTTTCAATTTATATCGCCGGCCTTGAAGGGAGAATTGTTAAATCGGTAGTACAAGTAGACGTACTCACGTTCGCACGATTACTTGCTAAATTTGTTGGTGTTGCAGTGCCTGCAGCGATCATTAACAGGTAAGCTAAGCTGGTGATTCCTGAAGTAGCAGCACTGTCGATCTCTGAGGCAATTTTACATATATCCTATAAAATTTAGAAACCCTCTGCCTAATCATTTGTATTAAGAGCATTGTGTTTAGTTTTGCTTATTTTTGACTCTTGCGCGATTATACGTTTTGAATAGTTTTATTGGACAAGGTTACCAACAAAGGTGTTGCAAAATGCATAAAATTGCTTTACAACTTCAATAATTTGGTAATAATTTTTAGGAGTTGATTTTAATCTAGCAAAAGCGGGTTTACATTCCCTCTATCGCTTATCATTGAATATCTGATTTCTAAAATTCGTATAAAGTTTATTGACCATTTTGTAACGAAGCAGATTCAGTTTATGTTGTCGGGAAAATATCTCGTAAAACGTATAAGCGTTAAGATTTACTAAAATCTGAAAAAAATTAAAGTGAGTTTTGACATTGTGCAAGTGATAACTATTAATTTAAGATTATTGATTTCTGAGTAGCGAGTGAAACGAGAGTAACGAAGAATTCTTACTGGCCCGAGTTATAAAATTAGGCGGTGTCCGATTCTGGGTTTTTAGGAGTGATATGCATAACTAAACTTTGCCTGCACCGACTGACTCGCACGGTAGTTCTTTCAAACGTTTAAAACATCTATTTGTGCGTTTCAGTTAGACGCAAAAACATATTCCAACTGTTTTGGTCGTAAATGAGCACCGAAGGGGCTTGGGTCAGGTTAAAAAGGTCTTTATTATTGGCTGTACCTCAGCAACCTGTGCATATATATCGCCGAAATTAGGTTCATTTTGTAAAGCAATTAAGGCTGTATAAAAAATAAAGCAAGTTTTTGCATAATTTTGCCATTGGGTCCAAAATTAAGGTCAAAATAGGTTTTTCAGTGGACCTAAGCACCCGAAATACTCTAGAATGTCACTATCTCCTGAAACGCTCGACCTAGACATGTGATATTGGCTCATTTTGCAGAGCAATTCCCCTCGGTGTAACTGCAGATAATATACCAATATTGTCATTATTTATGCTGCTGTGTTGGGTCAAAATGGGTTTTTGAATGTGCCCAAGAGACCCAAAGTATAGGAAAATGGCAATATCTCCTAAACTGCTGAGCTATGTGGGTGTTCATGGTCTTGTTTTGTACATCAATTCACTCTCTATGTAAATGCAGATGGTGATCCGTTATTTCTGTTATTTGTGCTTCAGGGCTATTTGAAAATGGGTTTTTCAATGGGTCCAAAAAGAGTACACGAAAACAGCAATATCACCGCAACCACTCGAGCTCTATAGATATTTTGATCTCATTTTTTAATGCAATGCATCCTCTATGTAGATGTACATTGTAAGTCTCTAAATACCCAATAAGCGGGACTACTAAACCAAAGCAAGCTGTGAACGTCTCTATGTATAAAAGATTCAACACTCAGAATTGACCACTTTGGCGATGAGACGACCTGCTAGTTTAACAGCATTTTGTTTTGTTTGGGACAAGACCGTTTTAATACAGCAACCAACAGCTGTAATTTTCCCGAATTACGCTGTTGAATTCAAATGCAAATGCATTTATACACATATCCTTTTTATTTCAGCCTTATTCGGTTTTTTGAGTCTTACTTGGCACTGCGCTTTCGATCTCGTCTCGTCGAACATTCTTACAAGCTTTATTTCAAGTCACAAACGTATTATAGGGTAAGTAAGCAGCAAAAGTAATTTGAAATAGAAGTGTGGCACACACATATCTATTTGGCATAAATTAACTGGTCATTGTAACCCTAAAAATGTAAGCTAAAATCAAACCATGTCGTGTGGCTAAAATAAGGCCATGTCGTGTTGTTAAAATCAGGCCATGTCGTGTGGCTAAAATCAGGCCATGTAGTGTGGCTAAAATAAGGCCATGTCGTGTGGCTAAAATCAGGCCATGTCGTCTGGCTAAAATCAGGCCATGTTGTGTAGCTAATATCAGGCCATGTCGTATGGCTAGAATCAGGCAATATATTAATCCTCAGCCTGAGCTTCAGACTTATGTAATACGACTTTGACCATTAAGTATCCTACATTCGGGAGTAGACACTTCTAAACTTTGTAGCAAAAATTTTAGTTTTTCAAACACAAAACATAACGATTCTCTTAATATTTGGTTAAGCTAGCAAATGCAGCTGGGGTTGTGACACATTAAATAGTAAAAATCCACAATCTTCACTCACAATTTGGGTTAATTTTTGCCGAACAAATCGCAAAACTAACAGATTACATGACAACAACTTTCCTGAGTATATGATGAGTGATATATTTGCATACCAAGTGTATACTAGTCGTTTATTTGATATTTTTGTGATTTATCGCGCATATTTCCAATTTTGAATTTCCTATGTTATATTGATGCGTTTTATGTTCACTTAATACTTCCGATGTCTAATGTTGCTTCAGGGCTTCCGCTTCATATCTCTGATCCAGCGAAGTAGCCGAAAAAATATTAATATATTCATAAAACTTTTCAATTTTATGCGAGACTGAAAATGCTACATTACTTGAGTAGGTTTCTAGTTCCAACCACCTCACTTGGATATTATGTCATAATTCCAATCGCATAGCTAGTAGCTAAGCAATGCTGTTGGCATAATTTATTTTTGACTCAACCGAATCTTGTAAAATTTTGTTGCAGAATTTCACCATGCAAGGATGGAGCCCATGTTAGTGGATGTGTCTACCATCATTCTTATTGTGCCTAAAATTTTTGGAACGAAAATGTTAAAATTTTCACGTTATTTACCACGCGGGTGTTCTTTGAAAGTTGAAGGGTTCTTTTCCATTATCACCCCCTAGCCCGCGTTTGCCCAAAAATGGTCAGATTCTGGAAATTTCGGTATTTTGGTGATCCTCGAGACCTTCCCTGATCATTTCAACCAAAAAATTGAATTTTTAATTTTAGATTTTTTGGGTCCAAGGGGCCCTCCCTTGGGAACCCAAAATTTCTATCTTAAAAATTGGATTCGCGGCTTGACGAGTTGAATCGAATTCTGATTTTTAACGGTATATGATAACCGGATCCTAAGTTATGGCCAAAAAATAACGAAGGCTGAGAGGCTCATCAATTGAACAGTTTTAGGCCATAACTTAGGATCCGGTTATTGGATCCCGTTAAAAATAATAACACCATTTGATTCAGCTCGTCAAGCCCCGTCAAATGCTGGGTAAAAATCCAATTTTAAGAAACCAATTTTTTGGTTGAAATGATCAGGGGGTCTCGAGGACCACCAAAATACTAAAGTTCCCAGAATCTGACCATTTTTGGGCAAACGCGGGCTGGGGATAATGGAAAAACCACTTGAAGATTAGATTTTGAACTAATTCTTGAACTTTTATACTTGAAAATCATTGCGTGACTTAGTTTTCATTTATGTGTGGTACCGAAATCCAATATACCGATAAATTTTTGTCAGTGAAGGTGTCTACAGTAATGTACATGAACGGTGTTCACTAAATACTTAACATATAGTCATGAATTATCTCACCTTCGTAAAATTGTGGCTAATTCGCTGTCACCGAAAACTTGCTGATTTCATTAAGACCAAAATATATTCGACTTCATGCAACTTCTGCGAAAACTTAGTAAACTCAATCTGTAACAGAAGTTGATACGTTATAGAAAAGCAGAATTTCATCACAAGTGTGTTAAAGAATGACAGTATATGCATTCAGAGAAGAATTCAATTGTGAATATATTTATATATCTATTGATCTAAACTACTAGTAAATCTGAAAACAATTATTAGTTGTCAAAGCCGATTTTTCTTGCTGACATTAACACCCATGCGTCGGATTTATCCAGGTTTTTTGAAACATTAAAAGTGATTAGAATTGATAATAAATTTAGGTTAGCAACTTGGATACACGGCTTCCTAATCCCGACCAGTGCCTCACCGAAGACATCGCTTCATTTACATCGCTTGTCGCTCATTTGTACTCACATTTGACAAAACCGATTCTTGATGTCATATTTATATCGTTAGTTTATAATTTATATCTTTTATATATACTAGATAGATAGTCCGCGGATGTCCCTTCAAATATCGAGAAAGTCATTTGCGCTGCATAGCTACTGGGCATATATGGTATTAGTTAATCTTTTCAGGATAATAAACAAACATGCTTAACATATTAAAAATACTTTCAAGTGATCATCGCACGTGACCTAGCGTGATTAAGCCACGTTGACCAAGCGGTGAAACTCCAAATATTTATAAATCATTGAAATATATTGACATCAAAATGTGACTAAAAGATATTAGTGCGAAATTACTGATATACAGAAATCATTTTTGAAAAAGTTAGCGAAGTTTCCGTTCGTAGCAGTCATTATTTTTATTTTTAAACAGAGGGCAAAGAGTAATAATGGAATTTACACTACTAAGCCTGTTATTACAGTCGTTGCGAAAGACACGTGGTATTTTTGCGCCTGTCAACGGGATTTCAATAAAAAATAGAGTTACCCTGAAAATTTTTGTTTCAATTGAACTCTTGTAGCGTTAACACGGATCCAATTACTGCTAGCTATATAGCACTGAGCCCCCATTCACTGTAAAAATTTAAATTAAATTACTGAATCAATGACAAGATGGCAACCTATAGAATCAAAATTAATATAATACTACCGGCGTTTGTTTACAAGTGGTATCGCTAACCTGGTTTCCTCACGAAAATTGCGTTTGTTACGCTATCAGTAAGAGTGTATGATGCGAGTTAAGAACAGATTCGATGTGCAAATTTGTGTGGAAGACGGCAAACCCAATGAAAAGCAACACAACAAAAGATTTGTAAACTGGGTTTAATTTTGTCTGAAACAATGATTTGAGGCGAGTCTTTTCAGTATAGGACAAGGTGCCCTATTGTGAAACCTTGTGTAAAATTAGTGCACCTGGTTACCAAGTTACAGATTGCAGAAACATCTGGACTGATTTTAGTGTAAAACTAGATTGTATGATAGCTGTTGGAGAATCGAAAGCTATACGCCCGAATATGTGCTGTTCATGTGTACGGAAATAGAGAACACAGCCAAAGATAATTTCGTTTTTGAATGAATAAGCATGGCAGCATTTGATACAAATCCTTAAATATGTTGTCAAATAAAGTGGAAACGTTAATCCCATGCTAATTTCGACTTATTGGTTAGCAGGTACTCGTATTAATATTTGCTAAATGCTTGAGCATAACCGCAGTAGGATTGTGCAGTAAAGCATAAGTTAAAAATGTAAATTGTATGACAACAGGTAAAAATAGTATCTTAGCAGTCCAAGCCGGCAGAACTGAAAATTTTTAATCCTTTAAAGTTAATTCTATACAAATAACTATAAAGCTTCCGAAAATCCATATTTGGATTTTAAGTTGCAAAGCTATATTTTTGTTAATGGGTAACTAGCTATACATACACGAGATCCGACGTCCCAGGGCGAGGTAGCGAATGCTTCGGGGGGTGGGGTGGGGTGGCCGTAGTTAGGGGAGCATAAATTTCCGTGGCATTCCAAATGTTTAATTAATACTTGACAAATTTCCCCAACTTTTGCTGTTTTACCCTATTTTTCCCAATTTTCTCCCAATTTCTGCTAAAATTTTCGGCGTTCCTTCGGGGTTGGGAAAGTGGGCGGAATGACTTGCGGAGCTTCAGGGGGCCCGTGCTACCTCCCAGGGTGATCGGCGTCGGGTTCCGAGTCTCAGCGGGGGATAGTCCCCCTATGAGTATCTACGCTATATGTACAAGATTTTTATTCTGCGTAGCCGCAGGTAGTATTCATAAATAAATTTTATAGCTCAATGTTAAATGTTATTTAGTTTTTCTTGCATGTGCGATATCTGTGTTTTCGCAATATGTGTCTATGTTCCAATGTGCAAAATTAAACCGATACACCTATTTCATCATGTTTTAGGTATACATTATATATATGTGTGTCGATAGGGGAGATATGAGATGGAATGGTCTGACCCTCAAGGCAAATATACTCCTGAAGGCTCCGCACCCCCCGCTTGTCGCACGCCGTAGTTTTGCGGAGAGTTTTCGCAAAAATTGGGTGCAAATTGGAAAAAATCAGGGGTAAAATTTGCAAAACTAAGGGACATTAAAAAAGATTTACCACAAATTGACAACAATTGGGGAAAAATTTAGCGAAATTGGGGAAAAATTTTAAGTTTCTAAATATTTCAGAAATTTACAAATGGCTCATCCCTCTCCCCTACGAAGACCTCTTCACTCCTAAACCGACGAACCGTCGACACTTTTGGTATATACATTGTTTTGTTACGTTTTATCGACAGCTGGAACTGCATGCCTGTGCTTAATTAATAATGTCACCAAAATTTTTTTCACTTCTATATGTTTTTAAATCCCATAGACTTTTTACCATATTGTAGGTACACATTGTTTTCTTATGCACGAGTGAGAGGTGGAAATCCGACATTTCCACCACTGATCGCTGGCTTGTGTGTCCTTATTACTGATCGGTTGCTGAAAATGATGTCTCCAAAATTCGGCGCACTTGTTGCAGAAGAGGCAAATCGTAAAGGGCATTTGCGATATATTCATTCTAGAGTAATAACTAACAGTGAGGAAATTGCGTTTTATGGAGGCCATAACGTAAGCTATAGTAGTAGTTGTAAATGTTTAAGTAGTAGTTGTAGTTGTAGTTACAGGTTTGCTCTAAAAATCTGCTAGACTTTGCTCAATTGAGAATTTTAACCATAACCATTGCACAATAAGTAACTGCCAATGAAGGCTTTGTGGTTCAGGTATTTTGAAGGTTTGAAGTATTTTATATGCCAACAAATATTGTCAAGGTGTGCCAAACGTGTTTTCTAGGAGACTCATTTTGTTCTTATCAATATCAGCCTTGACGGGTTTTGGCGGAAATTCCCGACAGCCATGCAGGAACTAAATTTTTTTAAACTGTGCATTAATACAAAAGAAAAGAATAAAATTTACTAAATTTCAGATATTAAATAGCAATTCTACAGCACAGTTTGGGTACCACTTTGAAAATTTGGTGAAGCAATACGTAAA
>JASANE010011405.1:0-18409 GCA_030248225.1 Trileptium ribeirensis
GTTGTACTTGGTTCAGTTCATATCTTACCAGGTGGAACCCAAACGTATGGACACCAAACATCTCCACTAAGGTGACACGCAGTACGTAAAGCATAAATCAAAACTAAAAAATTTGCTTATCATGCAATTAAAATTTTTAAAATATATAAGTATTACAATTGACTATGCATAAATTTTAAATAATTTTATGCCTTTGCCATATATTCAAATACTAGCACTTTGCTAAACGTGTTATAAATTGCACATGTTCCTAAGACTTCACGGGCTGGCAATAGTCTTATCGAAGAAGAATGTATTCGTGACCAAGTAAATCTTACAATATCTTTAATAGCATATATGTTTTGCAAAATATTTGTTACTCCAAAGTGTACCACTCGAAAGCTGGATCGGGACTTTCGCTAGTTATTTCAATACAGTACTGCACTGATTCATTTACTGCAGTCGTCTGCGTTAATAACCATTGAATTTAGTACGCTAAACCTTTCACATTACACCGCGAAATATAAGCTTGCGCAATAGCTATTTGTTGAGATTTTGTGCAGGATTATAGAAATCTGCTAAGACGCCGGAATAAGTTCAGTAAATAACACCACATGGTGTGCCCATTGAAACAATTATTACAACGTTATTTACGGATCAATTGTGCCTGACTTAAATAATATATGTGTATCCTGAACTGTTTTATCAAACAGATTTTACCATGTAATTTGTGTACTGAAAATGAACAATTACCCTTAGTAGAGTAAACTGATATCGTTAACATAAAGGCAAGTGCAATACAAAACGTATTACTACAAAAGCGAAACATTTCTATTTCGTAAAGCTGTATTACTATTTCGTGACCATAACAAGAATACTACGTTCTTCGCGAAGACCTTTGGATTACCACTGCTTACAAACGTTTTGCGACGTGTCTTATTTTTAACAATGTTTTATTTTAGTCATTGCACCATGTTTGTATGGTCTTAGTGTACTGATTACGCAATTTAATTGAGGTTGCTACTATTGCGTTAAACCATTTCAAAAGCATTTTTTACATTTCGTAGTTACCAGAGGAAAATGATTTATTGTTGCCGTCGTCTAATTGGAGAGGCTGGCAGCCTGGAGTCTGTTGAAGTTTCGGTTCCACCTGGTACGAAGCGCGTGATTGCGATTCTTGGCAGTAAAAGTTCGGGATCTGCATTGTTTAGTTTAGCTTAATAATTTTTTCTTTGCATTGTTGAAGCTGCAGTTCATGTAAAAAATGGAAAAAATGTTTTTGTAAAATCCTATTAGCAGCTGATAAATCAAGCAAAATTTAGTGCTCCGTAAATATTATGTGTCTATATGTCATGTGCCCATGTATACATATGCCTTAACAAAAACTGCTGAAAATGTAATAAAGTACCAACGTGAGATGAATGCATAACTTCTGCTTTGGAACTACCGATGGTGCGCTTTACCATTCCGCTACGTTGGTGCTCCCGTCTGTTGATTGACTTGTAATATTCCATTAAAATAAATTTTTTGAGACAGCAAGAAGGCTAAATTGGAATTAAATTTTTCTAACCCATAATTTTTACTGTTCTTTGCTGATTACTTAAAATATTTAACTTTATATGTAATACGATCGGCCGAACTTTCAAAGAAACATTATGCTGGTTAATGCTTGTTTTCATTTATTGGATAAACCCAATAGTAAATGTTTCAATAGTATTTTAACAGAGCTGGTTTTAGCTTGTCGGCGGTGAGAAGCAGTTTTCTGAAGATGAAAACTTGATCAAAGGCCATAATCATGATCAATCCTGCGAACAAAATGTTCTTCTTAAAAAATCAGACATCTATAAACAATTGAGAATTCGAGGTTATGATTATGGGCAAGCATTTCGGTACGTTTGTCTGCTTAAATACTGATTTTAATGCCTTTGTTTAGGTTTATTAATCACTTGTTGCCGAGAAATGTAATAAATAGGTTCCAAATAAGCACCAACTAAACAATGAAAAGGGTGCTAAAATAAAAATATTAAGATTATACCTTCGAGTTCAGCATGATGATGCAAATTTAGTTACGCAAAATCTATGATAAATTTGAGTAATTTGTGGTAAACCTTCTCTTTAAAGCATTGGTCATTTTATACACGACAGAAATGTGATAAATTGTCTGGTAACATTTAAATTTTGCGTATAAAAAATAAGTATACAGAAATAGTTTCTGAGCATGTTTTTGGGCAATGAGTGGAAATAAATTCTGTGCAAAACGGAAACATTTATCAGGATTCATGCTTTTAGCTTACGACGCAATATTTGTGTATTTATAACAGCGACTGTTTTGTCTCGAATTTTCAACGATTGCACGTATAAAGCTAAAACTTTAACTTTGACAATATTCGAACTTTAAATTTATACTATTACTGTGATATTGAAAATGTTTTTAAAAAAGTAGTTTCACACTAACGTATTATAAGAGCGAGTTTCACAATCAAACATAAGTTTTACTTTTATATATTACCACGCAAGTTCACATGTGCCTGCTCAACGTTACGGCTGTGTTGAAATAGCAAGTGTTCTTGGCATGAAATTTTGCTTCTGAAATTAAATTGCTACACTTGGGTTTAAGCAATCGCATGTGCACACTTTGTAGGCTGCTGTTGTAAGGCTACAACATAGTTATCGACTTTCGTCTGACTTCAAACTACGATATTTTTGAGAAGGAATATGCTAATAAACTAAGCGAATGGCCACAGAGTCTTGACAGATAAAATCAGCTGACATGGTAAATTCTATAGCTATTTTACAAGTACAATTTTATTCTGGAACCTTGTCAAAAATCGTCTGTCAAAAACACCGACCATTTGCTACGAAAAATTGAGGAAAATTTCATTACTCCTCGATGTTGTGAATTTTTTTCGTAAGAGCTGTTTTGAACAAGTAGCCAATCAAAATTTAAATAAGTGCTTATGAAATAGCAGTTATTGATGTCAATGACATAGATTCAGTATAAAATTGCAACTTTTTAACAGACGATTTTAACTGTTGTTACAATGTACCTTAGTTCCTTTGCTGCCTAGTTGATTCAACGATGTTATGACTGTTTTAACATATTATATTAAATTATATTTTGCAATGTATAAAATAAAAGAATTTTTATAGACCAAAGATTTTCTCAGACTTTCTCTAGTTTAACCTGCTGAGGTACTGTTATTTTTACATTGATATAAATGTCCGAAAAACGCAAAATGCTGCAACATATTTCTTTAAAATACAACATGCAAACTCTGCTAAGAAATGTTACCACATACTAATTCTTCTTTTGATTTGTTTCGTATTTGCTGCACAGTGACAATTCTAAACGCATAGGTGATAAAGTGGGATGGGATGTATGCTTGTCTGGTTTTGATGTTTCTTTTCTCTTCATTTGCTTTCGGTGAAACAGATCGTGGCTCAGAGATGAAAGTACCCTAGCGTATAGTTGCAGTTATATAGATTCGGATTTGTAGGATTTAAATAGCAATAGCTACTAAAAGTTAACTGTACAATTTCACAGCTTGTCCTAAAAGCTAACATGACGCATTTCTTCAGCGTTTTGTAACACTTAGCGAAATATTACATACAATCCAATGCAGTCAATCCTATATTGTCCTCACTACTATAATATTTGTACACCTATTTTGTAATAACCGAATAACTTAGCTAGTAACTTTTATTACATTGTAAACGCAGATGTATATGTATTCGCATTTCGCATCTTTTATCATTGCAAAAAGTGGAAGAAAGCGACCTCCGTTTTCAGTATTGAAAAGAAAATAACGTAGCTACGGTTTAGGAACAATACATAGTTGCTTAATAACAGTGCATATATTTTGTTCAATCCAATTTTTTATATTATTAAACTTTTTATGTAAGCATTGACGACTATGTGTATTCTATTCCAGCTGCGTTGACAGCTCTTGTAATTGTGGAAGCTCATCCATCGTAGAGTGGAAAAATAATTGGACTGCTTTTATCGACTCAATGACCCAGACGCTGCTTCTCAGGAAGAGAACAATCAAGCACGTTCTTCCAAGTCGCTTGGAATACATTCGAATTGATCCCAAACGTCATTTCAGTGCATTGACAGGCAACGAAAGTAAGTTTCAGAATAAATGTGAACGATATGTGGCATATGCTTTGCAAAACGTTGTTGCAAGATGTTGATAGCAATTGACTGTAACTAATGAAAATTAATATATTATAACCTACTACGTTTGAATGGAATGTTCCACGACCTTTCTGAAGTTGGTGTTGCTCGCTGACTAGTCCTACCACAAATTCTCAGGATCTTTTTTAATATTAGGAGAGATAATGGTGGCAAAATCGAAGGTATAAAAAGACTCCAGTGCTCATATTATTGTGTGATGTACCAAATCTATTATCATTCCCTCTTCCTTATTAACTAACGTCTAATAACTTACGAGCTTTGTCCCTAGTTGGTTAAAAATAAAGTTTCCTCAGTGGAGCATCTAGGTAAGGCTTAAGTAATTCTGAACACAAAGGCTGGCGCCATTCCACTTTTATTTTTCGACAATATAATATTGAAAAGCAAGCCCATATAAATTGAAAGCAGATATGTAAATCTTTCTCATTTTGTTGATAAAAACTTGGTTGACTGGTTTCTATGAAAAGTTTTGACAGTATTTATATTTTCGGAACAATTTTTCAGACCAGTCAAACCGACAATTGTTACGCTGTTACGTTGATCCAAACAGGCATACAATTAGTTGCGGTGGGATCCAACTGCGATTTCTCATCGCGCACCGTCTTCAAAGAAAACTTCCAGCCTCTCAAACGGTAAATATATAATCGATATGCATAACAGAATGGTAATTTCATTATGACAGCGTGTCTTGGTGTAATATCAATATTATTTGTGATCATTATGGTATACTAAATTACAGTAATTAAGCAGATATTTAAAATTATATTTTAATCCTGCAATTTAAAAGGATTACTGACGCCGACGTGCTATGTGTCAGGTTTTCTTAATATAAGTCAAACGTTGTAGATTTAGCAACTTCGTGTTTCTGTGAAATTTCAAATTTAGATTCAGGCTTAAATTGAAATGTAGGCTGCTTTTGGCATTTAAGATATTTATACTTCACAGCATCATTTGGGCTGCCTATTTTTATGTAAAGTTCGACCAGCCGTACTGTATTTCTTCAAATGCTTGCATATAGTTTTTGGTAAATTTAATTGACAATGTTCTTAATTATGCAGCGTGCACAGAAAAATGTGTGCACTCGCAGCACATTGTAGCACGTATGAGCATGCTTATTGCTGCAAAACATTTTTGAAACATGTAGCAACAATTCGTATTATGTTACATATTTAGTGTAATAGTTGTGCCAGTTTCACGATTTTTGTAAGTACAATGTTGGTTGTTGCTGCAATGATATTAATATGTTCTGAAGCAACAGTTGACATCGCTTCGCCATTTTAAATGTAGCAATAATTATGAACATTGATACAAATCTAGTACAACAGGGAATGTGCCGCTACAGATTTTGTAGCAATAAGCATTGTGATTTCCACAAATTCTGAGGTATAAACATCACAATACATGTTACAATGTGTAGTGAGTTGACACATTTATCTGTTAAAGCTGTATTACTCCACCAAGTATTTTTTATAAAAATATTTTCATGGTTTCATTATTTCCTGCTCGTGTAAGCACAAAATGGGTACTCACTCTTTTCAGTAGTTGAAGTCATATTTTAATTAATTTTGGACTAATAACAAATCTTCGAAAAAAGCTGTTTTGGCCCAAAACATTTATTCATCGTATACTTGAGTTTTAGTCTTCTCTTTGTGAAAAATACATTGGAAATCTTCATGTATATATGTTCAGTTCAAAATATTCTGTTTTGTTTTGGTACTCATCCGTAGAACCGGTTTTCGTTTTTCGCAAGATCATTTTTTTATTTTTGGATAAAATACTGCTTCAGTGTGGTATAGTGTCTTATATAAGCTCAAAATTAAATTTGAAATACAAAAATTTACGCTCGTATATAGCAAAAAAGCATCGTATACTGAACGCAAAACGCTTAGGCGCATGTCTCAAAACTTCGAAACAAATCGTTATTCGCTGACAAATGAGTATCGGATTAAATGCTTTGTACTAAAACTGTATTTACTGTTTGTGTTAACGATATAGTTATACTCTAATCGAATATGAATATCAAATTACATGCGCCGGCAAACTTAGGGTGGCCCTGTCAACCATCCTAATTTATAATTTTATTAAAAAATTGCTACTAAACGCTTTTTGATAAACTAAAATTCGTGGTAAAACAGTTCGGTATTGAAATCAAGCCATTTTGCGTTCGTGAAAAGTCAACTATAATTATCCAAATATTTGAGAGCTAAAATTTGTCGAATTTGAATTAAAACAGTTTGTTCGCTAACACCAAGAGCATAAATACAGGATCGATTTGCTTGTGACGTCACTTTTGCATTAAATTTGTTCGCGCACACTGAATAATCCAAATTTAAATGATTAGGCATTAGGTAACCGAATTTCTGCAAATTGAAAATGGCGAAAAATAGTCTGCTAATATCGTACCCAACTCAAGAGAATATAAATGATGCATGGAACGTCGAATAACTACTCCATTTGATTGTCGAACTTCAGCTGCACGGATCTTGTTATCAGCACTAATAATATTATTAATAACACGCCCAATTCTCCAAGCTCCACGTGGGGCTCCAATATCTTTTGTCAATACTACTTCCAAAATACGAGGCGATAGCTGTATATCTGTGCGATTCCTTTTATGATATGAAATTCCGCACTCGCGTAGACTAGCTAGATACTATGAACTCCAAAATTCCCATAAAGCAGCTAACATTCGTTGTCTATGTTTCCAGTATCGCACAAGATCCTTACCAGCATTTCCCATACCATCCAATTTTAGGGTTTTATCGGTTTCAGGTAATCCAACTTCCAAATTGGTGATGAAATCCAAAGGGCGTAAAGTAAACCCAGAATGCAAATCACTATATACGTATGTTGTGGGACGTGTGTTGACTATTGCTTCAACTTCAGCAGCTAGAGTTATAAAGTCAGATAAAGTGAGAAGCCGTCAACCTATAACAACATTCAAGGAGCGTTTGACTAACCCAACTAGGCGTTCATATACGCCTCCTTGCCACGGAGCTAATTCAGTAACAAAATTCCAAATTATACCTTTCTCCGCCGTGTAAGAATGTACTGTTTCATCTCTGACTACATTGTGCCATATTTTTCAAATGTAGTTTTTTACTGTATGAAATTGACTTGCGTTATCGCATAGGATCTGCTCAGGAGTACCACGTTTAGAGACAAACCAAACGATACAGTTCAGGAATTCTTTGGCACTGCAGTCCATAACTACTTCCAAATGAATGGCTCTCACTGCTAGACACGTAAATAAGCAAATCCATGTCTTTTGTACATGATCGCCGATACGAACAGAGACTGGGCCCATGTAATCAAGCCCGACGAAGCGGAACGGATTAGAGCTCGAAACGCGTTCTCAGGGCCATGGGGGCATTGCTGGAAGAGCAAAAGATCCACCTTTATGTCGCCTACACAAGCCTTTAAAACTTTTCTAACCATCATTCTTCCCTGAGGAATCCAGTAACATCGTCGTAACTGACACAATGTATGGCTAACCCACGAATGCATATTCGATTCATGTACATCACGAACAATAAGTTGAGAAACAACACTTTCTTTCGGAAGGAGATCCGGAGCTGCTGTATTCGATGGTTCATCTGATCTTTCAAAGCGCCCATGACAGCGTAAAACAATATCACGCATCCAATCACAAGCCTAACTGTTTCATTAATGAATGGTTCCGATCGCCATCAATTTTTTCGATAATTTCGGAGAAGTATTGTGCTTGTATGTTTCTAATCCAAAGTAGAGTCGCCTGTTTAACGTCTGTTGCGGTGATCCAGAGTTAGTTGAAATGTTCGACAATATATTATTGAGCTTTATATGTGCAGTCCGAGATTCGTTTGACAATGAATTCCAAAAACGTTTGCAGAACTTCAAACACCGCGCGGTGAGACGTTTGATTTTTCTGAATGATGAATAATTCGAAAGTACCAAATCAAAAGGAGTACAAGCGTTATCAGCCATTCGACGGTTTCCCTTCCGAATTCCACATTCCGAATTTCTACAGTTGCTTCTTCCGACATATTTTCACGATCAAATCGACTCGGCTGTTCAGGCCAGTAACCGTGGTCCATTGACAGCCATGGTGGTCCATGTCACCACAACGTAGATTCTTCTAGATCACCGGCATTAATACCCCGTGTGCTCAAATCAGCAGGATTTTCTGACGTTTTCACAAATTTGAAACACGCAATCGATTTCTTTATTTCGTTAACCATGTTTCCTACAAAGACCGACAGAGATTTAGTCGTACTAATCCATTGAAGCACGCACGTTGAATCGGTAAATATAATTATGGGCAGATTTGGATCCAAACTGGAACAGACGAATTCGGCTGGCTGACATGCGATTGTAACTCCCAGTAGCTCCAGTCGAGGAATAGTCACTCACACACCGGAGCGTCTTTTGGGTGCTAAACGGCATTTTGAAAACACCAATTGTGACTGCCACTTAGAAGAAGATGCACAATGTTGTCTAATGTAGATTGCACAGGCGTATGCAGCAATGGATGCATCGCTGAATGCTATAATCTCTGTAATGTTCGATCCAGGCATTTTTATACATCTCGGAATTGTTATATTGATCATCTTTATTATTTCGGCAAACATGTCCTTAAATTCCGCAATTGTTGTCATCATTCAATTGCTCATCCCATTTATATTCATAATGCCAAAGTCGTTGCAGAAATAACTTGGATTTAATAGATACCGGGTTAAACAAACCTAATGGGTCAAACAATGATGATACAAAATGAAGAACGCCGCGCTTACTGAATTTAGACTCGGTTATATCACACATTATTCGAATAGTGTCAAAAAGCGTGTTCCACCGTACGCCCAATACTTTATGATCAACTGCATTGCTACGATTCTTATAAGGAATAGTATCAATAAATTTAAAAAAATTGGATGCCCATTCCTGTAAGTGCATTCCAGCACCGCTGAACAGCTTATCAGTTTGTCGTTGAAACAAAAACGCTTCATCAGAACTGGTACCAGCGATCACTTTGTCCACATATATACTTTTGGACAATGCTTGTGCAATTGGACCGGAACTATTGGCTAAATGATGTCGAATTACCGCGTTTAAAATGAACGGGCTACTAAAAACTCCCAAGGATATATGACAAAACCGCTAGCGAATAATATTACACCCTGTGATCGGTTGATTAATATCATCCACGTACATAAAACGAGTCAAATCACGGTCAGACTAATGTAGGCCAATTTGTAAGAAATCCTTTTCTACATCGGCAACTATAGCAACTTCATATAGACGAAAGCGCAACAAAATACTACACAGGTCTGGTGATAACAAAGGGCCACGATAAAGGCACTCGTTCAATGATGGACGTCCTTCCTTGCCTTCGATGAGGCATCATACACAATTCGCACCTTTGTTGTGGCGCTATTGAGCTTAACGATTGGAAGATGCGGAAAATAATGAACTAAATTTCCGGTGTTTTTTCCAGGTTCAATCTCGGCTTTAGGCACCTTCTCAATAATGCCATCTCTAAGTTGTTGTTCAATTATTTGTTGATATTTGCAATCGATATCTAAATTTGACGATGATGTTTTTAGCCATTTAATTAAAGATTTCAACCTACCTCGAGCGAGCACCTCGTTCTGAGGTAGCCTTTCAAAACACGCCTTTTTTTGGAAATTTTGCATAGTAACGCCCATTGTCAAAATATACTGATTCAGTAAATTGGCTAAGTGCTTCCTCGCCATCCTTGCGCATAGGATCATCGGAAATACCAATGGTTTCTAGCTTGAAAAACTCATCAACATCCGGGGAACCTGTAATAGCTTTGCTCTCTTCAGTAATATTTGCTAGGAAGCTGTGAGGAATATGGCTGGTCCTTTCTGTTAAACAGAAGATAACTGCTTGATCACAACGTTGACTGTCATCCTGATATTGACCGCCAAGCAAAAATCCCCATGTGGATGGAATGGCAATAAGCCCGCCCAGAAGTCAACTGAAAGTGAGAACCACTAATGAATTGCCAAAAATAATCCAACCCTATCAGTACATCGACGGCGCTTTCATCATCGTTCGATTGATCAGCTAATTCAGCTCGAATGAAAGGTGTCGTGCTAAAGTCCAATCGCGGCACGCGATTCGTAAACACGGGACATTCTGTTATCACGGATATAGCATGAGCAGCGATGTCAATCATCCTACCATCACGTTGTTTAATGCCAAAGGTAACTACACGGGAATTCATCACGTTCGATTCAGTTGACCCAAACACAGCTACATGCATGGGCATTGGCGATGAGTTCCTGAAATCGAGCCTGTTAGCGCACTGTTCTATTATGAATGTCCGGTGACTGCCAGTGTCGAAAAGAAGACGAACGTTAGCTTCTGCCCCCGTCTGTAAATTGCAAGCAGTGGTTGTTGCTGTCATGAGTACTGTGTGATGACCTGTTGCTAAAAGACTGACACTATCGTTTGTTGAAGTTGACGCTGATGGATTATTGGGCTTGGAAGATACCGCCGGTGCACTGTTGGAAGAACTATTGGCCATATTAGCATCTCCAAACTTAGATGGGCAAAGCGCAGTGGGATGACGCCCATGTGCTTTGCACATAAAGCACCGTACATCTTTGGCGGCCATTTTACAGCTAGAAATCATGTGACACAGACCTAAGCAACGAAAACAACGCGATGACTCCCGCAATCTGGACAGCCGAGCTTTTACAGTTGAATAAGTTTCACAGTTAGCGTGAAAATGTGAACCACCACAAAGCGCACATGGTCGCGGAAGATCATTAGATACTGCTTTCGTTGATGTTGGCTGCACACCTGATGCAAACGCCGATGTATGAATCGATCCATTGCTTGACTGTATATTTTCCATTTTAACTGTGCTACCAATGGTAGAGGACTTTACACCGGACTGCAGCCTTCGTTCGTCGTGAGATGATCAAATGCATCAGTTAACTCCTCAGTTTGATTTATATAACGCCTGCCGTATTTCACTTAGCGTTGAATGATCACCGACATTATAATGTCACATTAAATCTCGAACAGCATCTCGATGATATTTGCCTAAAATATCTAGAACCAAAGAGCGATTTACATCCGGTTTCTCACCAATACTTTCCATTTGTCGAAAAATCTTTTCACACTTATCAAAAATATTAGAAATTATAGTTGCATTGCAGTCCGTAGCAGGAGGCATTTTTTTCAGTTGACTATATAAATAGGTTACCAATTGATCTGACGACCGCTGAAATCGTTCTTGCAACACCTTTACTGCAACACCATAACTGCTGTCTGAAACCACTAAGCCCTCAATCGATTGTAGCGCAGCACCAGTTAATTGTCCTTTCAGGTAGGAAAATTTTTCTGTTTCTGTTATCGGTTGAGTATCAACACTAGCTTTGAAAATAGACCAAAAACTAGGCCATTCTAAATAATCGCCACATAAAGTAGTTAGGTTTAGTCTAGGTAACTTAGTTGATGGCTTATGAGCACCATTTGCAGAAGCTATATTTGTCTGAACAGTTGCATTGTCACTGCCTTGACGATATATTTCACGCTGTCTGCACTCCAATTTAAACACAATACTATTGCATGCTCAACTTGTGTTAAATATCCTGTAGCAACATCGGAAGCAGTTTGATTGTACAGTACCTCTTCAGCGGGCAACCCGTCCGCTTCGATTATTAACATAAGTGACTGCCATTGTGAATCCCGCTCTTCAATTGTACTGATACTTTTCTTTATCTTGTCTATGTATTCCTGCAAATCATCATAGAGTTTTTCATTCTCTAAATTTACTTCAAAATCTCCTTATCAAGCGATGACATAGCAGATTCAACATTTCTTTTTAAATGCGTCCGCAGAGTACCGATAGATTGTCGTAAAGAACCCGAGCGTGACATGTCGAATAGTTATACCCTACTCGCAGCGCCAAAGATTTATCTCCTGTGGTGGAGAATTAAAATGTTAAAGCTCAGAGTATAACTATTCGATGACGACTCGGACAAATCTTCTTGACGCTCGTCAGCAACTCTTCGCTCATTATCTATGGAATGTGTGCGCTGACGAATACAGTAGACTTTAGTTGTTGTCGAGTAGAAACGGGCGTAGATTGAGCGGAAGCGGGCGTAGATTGTATTACAAGTTGTTGAGCAGAAGCGGGCGTAGACTTTGTAGTACAAGCCACTAAGTAGAAGCTGGCGTAGACTTTGTATTACATATTGCCACAAGGAAACTTATTATTGACGTTTGTGGTTAGGAAACGACGACGTCACAAATATGAGAATGGTTTTATCAGTAATTTAATTGATGATGCTAATGATGACAGAAAAGACAACCATGAATTTCACACCTGATGAAAAATTACTTAGTCCACCGATAATTTATGATGCTGTTGATGATACTGCTGATCTCCACGTACGAAGGACGATCCGAGATTACAAAGCCGAGTTAAGATTTCTTATTTATACACTAATTTCACTGAAACGCTTCTGATGTGTACAATCGGATAAGGAAAACCCATATACTTCGACCGTACACAACCAGTCAATCCCTCGTTCGCAACATCATGCGCTTGATCCTGCAAATAAAATACAAGCGACAGCGACGAAACAGTTAATACTTTCGTGGAATATAAATTCCACGATATCTGTGAGTTACAGGGGTTTACAATATTTCAAAAAGAACATTCTTAATATTAGATTTAGACTATGCAGTGCCATTGCGTATGCATCATCAATAGATCATCGTTGCAGTTTGCATAATGAAATCTGAGAAAACCAATTGTAGTTTTTTAAAAATACTTTGCATGTTATGTTTAAAATAGAGCAACAAATTTGTTTTTCTGTTCAACCTTTTCCCACATGAATTATAGTGAATTTTGCACAATGTTGAGCAAACGTTTGCCTTGTACGTTAGCCACTACGCCATTGAGGAGCTGTTGCTTGGTTTCTTAAGAAACCTCGTAAAGCGAGCGATAACGTGTAAACGCATACCGCACGACAAACTCAGTATCGCAACTTGCATTGCCTTAAACATGTGATTGTATGCGGGAAAGGGTTATGGTTTATATTTTAAAACATAGTTCAATTTAAATTTTATATATACAGAATTGAATTTGCAATTTTTCATGAATAGTATGTTTTCAATATCGGTATAAGAAAGTATTTGCGGAATCCCTCTCGGTTTTATAGAAAAATACCCACTCATTCAAAGCCGTATCCTCAAAAATTTTCTAAATTTTATGTTCTCTCTTTGTGCATTAAATATTATGCCGACCGGAACGAAATAAGAAAAATAAATAATCAACTTGACCTATTTCCGAAACTGACCAAACTGCGCCATTTAAAATGTTATATCTCCAAATTAAGCATCGGTTTTAAAAATTCAAAAAGACTTCCTTAAAATGTATCCGTACTGGCATAAAACATAAGATAGGGACACTGTCTTATCCCTATAATATGGAGTGAATAAAATTTGATTTTTCTGATTTGTAGTGCATTTATCTCTAACACAGAATTGCAAATGCGGTTTTGTTTAGGTAACGCTAGAAAAGAAATTATTTGTGCCGTTTTTTGACGACCATTGCTTTGAGTCTTTTCCCGAAGACAAGCAGAAAATAATTAGCTACATGAATCAAGTCGAGCAGCTGTCACAAGCGGTACTTAATAAGTTCGGCACTTCTTCGTTTTCAAAGGTAAGTGAATATTTTTTATTCGCGTGCATGCTCATGGTACGAGATCCCAGTAGGCTTAGCCAGCGCTCCGGGGATCTGCGGGTCTCCGGTGGTGGAGGGATAGGGGAGTTTATGGTTTTGGCGCCTGCGACTAGGAGAAAAGTCCGGCAAGGGGAAGTCTGCGTTTTATGCCGAGGTGTAGGACGCCTCATGACGGGTAACCTCTCACACCTATGAGGACGCATGATTATTATACATAATCGCCGGTGAATTCTTAACTACCGTAATATTAGATTTAGATTCACGTCTCTCCAAGAAAATAAAACACAAAAACTAAACCAAGATTATTAATCTTAAGTCCGAGATATATGTAATAATGATTGTCATAAACAGCATGATATAGGATTCAGAAACCAGCGGAGATATGGTCTTGGCCCAATGGCGCAGTATCTTTTGCCATGGATGTGGCCAAAAGTAGTAAAAGGCAGAACTAGAGCTATATGTATACTACAAAATACTGTTATCGTTTGTTCTTCCTTTCTGTATGACTCTTGGTTAAATAGAAACATAATATTTTTCTAACTTAGCAGTTTGTAGTCCTACGATATATAGAAATACGTTGCAGTACTTTAATCCATGTCGGTAAATTTTGAAATAATATTGTTACGCCAAATAATATTTAGATCTTACTAGCTATGACCGTAACTGAAGCTGAATATAACGGACATAATATGGTGTCTAAAATCACCTAAAAATTTATGCTGAACGCAGTTCAAAATTTTACATTAAAGTCCAGAATTGATACGTATTTGGATTTGTTTTAACTCTTCACGAAATGGTATCGCATTAAATAATGCAAAATTCGAATCGCTACGTGTATTAAACTATCTGCAAAATTAATGGGTCCTTAGTGCCGCATAACTGCATGTAAAAAGTCGTAAACCCGTGCCCTTGCGTATATAACGACAAATATACTATTTGGAGATTAACCCTTTAGCGCATAGAGTGACACATTTATGACAGCGACATTGCGAATCGTTGTGCCAGTCGAGCTCGGCTTGCATCGTGCGATGTTATCGCTCGTTTTTCGAGGTTCCTTAAAAACAAAGTATCAGTAATTAAAAAGCATAATGGCAAGCGTACGGGGCTTGGAGCCAAGCGATTCCCGTTCAATCTGTCTCTGGGGCTCAAAAGATAACCCAAGATTGTACGAAATGGACATGCATTTGGAAACGAGTTAAGATCGAAACATCAAATATAAGTTGTTTTGTCCAGTACATATTCACATTTCTGCATTTTTCAAATCTTTTCAAGCCTGGTCATTAAGGTATTGTGGAAGGAGAATGTTTAGAAGAAGCATGTAACACATATTACACTCGTATCTCTAGCCTTTGCTTCATCACCGTTTGCAAGCCAAAATCATACATAAATTCTTGTGCCTGGTAAGCTCGAATGAAACTGTATTACTTATTTGGAGCCGGAAAATATATACTTAAGATTTGTGACCACAGAGGCCTTTGACTCGGATAGCCTATGAAAAACACAAATCCATAATTATATCAAGCCTGTAAACGCAGATATTAATATAATCCTTATTGCATTTGAAGCAAGCGATATTTTTAGCATTACGTTTTATAAACATTATAAAAATGTTTTCAAGTATGAGGGAATCTTCTAGTTTCGATACACTTTGATATACTGCATGGTGCAATGCCTATGTTATCCGTTTTAATATTTATCACACTCTTCGTTTCGACGGTCCGCCCTACGCTCGCACAAGGATAATGAGATATGAAATACCAATCAAATCAAAACATGTTTTAAAAACGGTTTAGACATTTGTTAGTTGCTGTATAACGACAACTGTATTGCAGCCATCTATTTAGGAGTTTACAGTGGTTACAGTACAAGCTGGAATGTATCTTTAGCTAATTTTTTCAATTGCACAAGTAATTCTTTCCGTAACCTGTACTAGAATTAACCTCTTTGTGGGGTTGCTGCATGTCAACTTTCCACAAACGCGTAACGTTTCGTTATCTCTGTTCATTGCATATTACGTGTTTGCACGAGTGTTGTTCTTTCTTAGTGTTTGATGAGTCTTAGGGAATCCTGTTAAGCTTAATCGTAGTTTATGGTTAGCGAGGTGGACATACACAGGTTCGATCCGTCGCGGAGGCATCAATTTTTTCAACGCTAATATACATATAATCTAATTCATGCAACAAGGGTTAGAATTTTAATAAAATAAAATTGGTTGCTAAGTTTTTTTACTTTTCATAATGGAAAAATGGTCAAGCTTCTGTAAGTGAATGTCTTCTGGGAATAAAATGATAGCTTCTTCGGCATGCAAAGTTTGAAATTTTTCTGATCTCTTGTGGCATCATATGCGTTAGCAACATTGTAACCAAGTTAAAGACCCACTCCGTCAAAAGACAGATGGCAACGGTCGTTTCTTTGGACCAGTTCGACTGATACCCAAAATGGCCAATGAATCGACTAACCGTTCATCCGCAAACAACAGCAATATGGAGGCTTTATAAGCATTCACATTGACCATTTAACCCATAATGATATCATGTCTATTCCGGTAAAATATTAACGTAATATTGAAATAGTAAGCTGGAACATTGTTATTTTAAAGCAGTTTCGGGTTTTAATTTCATAACGTAAATTCTTACGCTGAGGAAATACGTCAATGTATAAGTTTTCAGGTAACTTCAAACGACGAAACTTTGCAAGTGGAACATTCGACGCCGATAGACAAGTCCCAGACGCTAGGGACCTCACTTCGTCAGCTCTTAGAAGCCCAAACCCAAGGTAATTCCAAAAGTTTCATTAAGGAAATCAATTTTACTCTGAATATTCACATAGACCACGCAGCTATTAATTTCTGTCTACGTCACGATGGTCTGAATTTATAATCACTATAGATCTATTGCCATTTGTATATGAGTAGCAATCCGACATTGATACCGTCATAGAAATAAGTTTCGTTGTTAGGAAACCCGTAATCTGTTGGTTTTTCTTACTTTCGGACAATTTACTCAAATATCTAAATATTCGTATTTGCGAAAGAAGACGTCCGGATATACTTGGCATAGTGTTAGGCAATAACCGGCTTTAAAGTCAAACGGAACCATCACATAAAATTTCGGACGTTGGCCGACGGCTAACAACTGACTATGGTCCAACGGTTGGCCTACCAGCGGGCGACTTTATAGCTTCTTTTTAATTTAGTACGATACAAATTTCGTAACAGCTATTTTATAATACTGTTCGAAAATTTGCTTCAGTTTCTAATAAAAATTGTCACCCCCGCCGCAAAACCACGTACCCTCTTAAGCTGACTAACCTTGGTTAATTATCGTAAATGTGGTATAGTCTGATACATATATAGCATGGTACTGATACAACGTCCCCGATCAGAACCGACGCAATCGGCATTACACCAGATCAGACTACCCTCACACCGCTTAATCCGTTTATGCATGAAAATTTTAAACGGTTCGTTTCAAGTTAGTTGTGTTGTCTGAAAAATGATAGCCTAAAATATCTAATACTGCTTAATTTGATATATATATACTAGACAAATTTTTATCGGCGTTTGTGCAGTGCGTAATCCACGAGTTCACTTCAGCTGAGCACACCTTTTGTCAGCATCAATAATTTATCCACGCAGAAATTCGCATCCACATTTCGCCAATGAATTCCCATTTTTGGGAACCCCAATATGGGGCTCTGCGATGCCCGAATTAAATTTTCGTTCGCGCACATATTCCCACTTCGCACGTTTGTCCGGCATTCTTCAAAACGACATTGTGAATCACACAACAAAGTTCGCGGTCTATTTATGTATTACAGCATACGAGAAAAAAACACGATTGGTAATCCAGTTTCTCAGTCTTACGCGTCCAACAGCAAACGCGATACTAAATCGCAAAATAGTGACCGGGAACGCGTTCCTGTATATCGGCAAAACGTGTACGCGTACAATCGAGAAAATAGTGATTTGTTCGGCTCATCGGTTTTAATATTGTGAACTGACTTGCCAAAAGAACAACCCAGAATTTCGCATCTAAAGTGTATTCACGCATAAATCTCAGCTATACATAATTCCACAGTGCCTTCTCTTCAATAATGCGTTTACATTATTGATATTTCGCAATTGCCATATTTTATCCTCTTCGGGTGCAATATTTTCACTCCAACACATTTCCGCGCACTATTTTTCAAGAAATGAGCGCGGCATATATAAACTGTAAAATAAAGATTTAACTAAATGAAGGAATATGTGAAACAGAAATGAAGTAAAATTGATTTCCTTAATGAAACTTTTAATTACCTTGGGTTTGGGCTTCTAAGAGCTGACGAAGTGAGGTCCCTAGCGTCTGGGACTTGTCTATCGGCGTCGAATGTTCCACTTGCAAAGTTTCGTCGTTTGAAGTTACCTGAAAACTTATACATTGACGTATTTCCTCAGCGTAAGAATTTACGTTATGAAATTAAAACCCGAAACTGCTTTAAAATAACAATGTTCCAGCTTACTAAGCAATACGTAACTGAACGTA
>JASANE010011406.1:0-35657 GCA_030248225.1 Trileptium ribeirensis
GGTTGGTCGAGTGGTTATTCGAAATGACCAACTGATGTTGGTTGGAACCTTAGTGATCTTGGTGGATCTATTGAACATTGCACATAACCATTGGCCACGTGGTGCAGTAAACTGACAACAGCTTCCCTTGCGTACTTGATTTTGCCAAATCTCATTATTTTTTATATGTTGAAACGTTTTCAAAGTTTATAACCACCATCAAGTTCTGTGACACATTTTTTCGCGAGACGCGAGAAAAACATTGCTCTGGCGAATCCACAAGAAAATGTATTTTATTTCGATTAGAGGTGACAATGGGCCGAGTAGCTTTCACAATTCTGCTGGTCCTGCCTAATTTTAATCAGGTTTGGGCAAAATCTTAGTATCTACAAAATACTTAACGGGGTCGCATTTTCTGGGACCGTAAAATTTTGCATTTGGTTAATAACAAGTAAAATCTGGCTTATTATTTATAAAAAACAGTCTGTTTTGCGTTCCAAAGCAACATTGCATTCATCAGTGTCGAGAGTGTCGTGTGATTTAACACACAAAACAAATTGCAAAAATGAGCTTGAAAACGCTAAAGCACAAAATTCTGGAAACATACCCATGGTTTAATATTTGTATGTGCCAGCGAAATATTAAAAATACCAGGAATGTTTGAGTATGCCATTTTGTCAAATATCTAAAATGGAGTACTCAGAATTCAATGCTTGACTTAAAAGTATTATTTACTTCAAGGCTTTCTCGATCTTATTTAGACTCGAATTAGTATTTATAACATGAAAATCTAGATATATTGAAGTACAATAGTGTATTGTGGTAGCGCACCACACAGCACATATAACATACGCACAAGCATTACATACTTTGACTATAAGTATTTGATAGAACTGTGCCTGCCTGGCCCGCTGGTGTAAACAATATTTGGCCAGGACAGGGCCCACCCGGAATTGCAACGAGTAGGCCTGGCGCGACCTGGTGGAGCCGGGCAGTGGTCTACAATTCTTACTCTAGTTTCAATCACCACACACCGTAAATTAAGATATTAGCCACTTGGCAACATATATCTGCATAAGGTTACAGCTTGCTGTGATATTGTTTTCACTGTACTAGAGAATGTCATTATACAAAGCTTTAGCTTTACTACACAGTCCGACTGAGTTGATCATGGCGTTATTCACAATTCTTACCGCTGGAGTGTCGTAACCATTTGAAAAACGCGAACGTTTAGGATTCATTAAGCCATTATGTGAAACAAAACGCTATCAATGCAATTTTTTTCGCTAGAAGCCAGATTATAGAGCCTATATATCTGTGCTCAATATTCGCAAACAGGATAAACTTAATATCACGTTGTATTAATGGTACGCAAGTGCCGGAAATTATTTGTTGGTGGCATAGACACTTGTGAACACGTATCGAGCCTGCTAGTATATACGTTATGCGCGATGCCTGTTGATAGGAGTTGGAGCATCGGTTTACTCTAAGATCCCCAAGTTCCTTTGTAGATCTATGGACTGTCCACAAATCCGTGTGAAACTGTCTGTTTCACATTTGACTTATAATTTTTGTACACTTGTCTGCGATTGTTTTAAAGCAGTCGAATACAAAGTTACTTCTGCAGACTGGCCCAACAATTTCAGCATGAAGATAAAAATCTTCCCGGTCAGGAGATAAATATATTCAGACCTCTGCTTTTGTTTCAGCTGAACATTTTGGCATGAAAGCATGTCAAGGAGAGTGCTGGTAAAACGAATAAGTTTGAGAGACGAGAAGCGAATGTAATTTGAGGTGTATTAAAATTTTTAAATAAATGTTCGCCATCGGTTTAAGCTTTTCGTAGTATATGCAAAATTTACTAAGCATGAACACTCTATGTTTTGATATAAAATCATACCACGCCATGGCTCGAAAATGGAACATGTCATCCAGAAATAAATATGACAGCTACTTTGAAAACTTATAACAAAGTACTTCAAGTTATATTATGTCTAATTTTATTTATTCTACACACTATACTGGCACATCAGCATTATCTTAATTTTATCATTTAGTATTTGTATTGAAAACGTATGATATAGTTAAATCTAACCCTAGTTTCGCGTCGCAAGACGATACCCAGTTCTATAAGCCTATTCGACGACAGCTTCTGAGAAGAAATATTGTGCCCGTTTATGGAACTGATTGCCCCCAATCGACAATCTGCAGAGGTGTAACCCCAAACAATGGCACGAAGGATCAGCTAGTGGCCCCGTGGTGACGCGCTGGATTCACGTTATTTTGTTTTCTCAAAGAACATGCAGAAACAAATGCTCTGAAAACAAATTCAAACACTCCAAGTAATTTGCAAAAAACTTCAGAATATGTGACGCGGCTGCCCCCGTTGGGATTATAACGGTTACAAATTTTAAAATATTGAACTAGAGACTGGTTGTATTCCAAAGCAAAAATCTTAACGTGTCAATGCCTATCCCACAATTTGAGGGGTCTGGTAGGGGGCACCCTGACACCGGATCTGGTCATAACTTATGTGGCAGCCTGATCTAGGTGCAATAATAGCGCTATAAGCGTTGATTTGAGAGATTAACTCTAGGATTATTTGGTATCACATTTTATTTCGTACCAAATATCGTATAAGATATCGATGATACGGTATAATTATTCTCTGTTGAAATCGGTCTTTCTTCGGATTAGATTTATTTCCGTGTAATATTATTGGACAGCAGAACATAATACCATTTAGACCGTGATTAGTCGGAAATAAGGTTATTATATCGGTCATCATTGCTGTGTGTTTAATCATCTGTTGTTGAGAAAATATGTTTGATTGCTTACATTTTATATATAGCTTGATCACAAATATAAATTCGTAAAATTTACCTTTTTGTTGAAATTTTAAACAAACGGTGTTCATTTAAACAAGTTCTTAATTATCATGAAGCCTTTGCTTCATGAATCGGTTTGTATTTGGATACCTTGAACAGATACAAGGTGTCACGACTCGAAACCGAGCCGTTTGCGATAGAGTTGTGCTCGCTAGTCACTGAGCTTTGACGAAGTTGTCTATCGGACCCTTAAGGCTACTCACAATGTGAGCGAATAGCAACATGCAGCCAAATCCACGCCAGGCAAAGTACTTAATCAAAGCGCTATATCGTATTGTATTAAGTTGCACTAGATCAACGACATGAGTTAAAGAGTTAAGTAATAAAAAATCAATGTGACATTTTCTATAAAAGGAGTATAGCACAGCGAATTCCTACTGATTTCAATGTCGGACAACTGCGTTCTGCGTAAATGTATCTAATCAGAAACAATATTTTATGCATGCCAGAGTCTAGTTAGCAGCCCGTATAACGGTTGTTTTTGCCAACAGCAATCATACGATCAAGGATATTATTGGCCTCTACATAAACTAGCTCCAGTCAAACATTTTGAAAAACATCATTTTTAAATTGTCTTGCGGTATTCCGTATTCAGTACATATTTTATTGAAATTGATTGGTGCTTGTTGAAGTATATCATAATCATTAATTTAACAATATGACCAACAAATGCCAGTCTTTTCAGATTGGCGGCGCAGTGGAGTTGTATATTTCCGATCTCAAATTTAACTTCATTTAACTTATTTAAAAACTATTATTTAAGATATTTTTTGTCAAAACAGTCAACATATTAATATCTTTCCAAAATCGAATGATTGGATTCTTTGTTCTTAAACAGTTTATTGGAATAGGTTTGCAAATTTGAGTATAAAATCTGACAAGTAAAGATTTATTTATAATGTAGCTATTATTTGATTATAAATGCTATCTGATTTAGAATGTAATTTGATAAACGTGGACAAACGTGCGAAATGGTCAAATGCGCGCGAACCCAAATTCCACTCGTATATCGCAGAGGGGAGCATTTAATAACGTGAAGAAATGCAAATTATCAAGTCATTTCATACGTGCACTAGTAGGAATTTTCAGGCGTTTGATAAACATCAGAACGATACTGAATTTTTAGGCTCGGTTAGGTGCGGCTCGGCTCGAAAATTCAAATTTCTGGCTTGGCTCGGCCCGGATCGATAATCTCGGAGATACTAATTCCACGTGACAGACTTCGATGTATAAATGAAAGCACAAAATAATATAGTCTGATAAATGTGTCAACATAGTTGGCACTTTTAATTAACATTGGCAACAATTTGAGTATGCAAAAGTTGATTTAGACCCAGCACCGATAAGTGGTTGGGATAAAGCCACCTAACTCTACATTTTCCTACATCTCTGGATTATTATGGTAGCGCACATTGGCGGATTTAGAAATTTCGAACTCGGCTCGGAACTCAACACATCATTAGCCAACAAATTGCTTTAATAAATTTTCTATTTTTTATTTTTTCCCATTTTGATGCTTTAGCTATGTTCTGACGGGAGCGCTCGAGTACCACCACCTCGTTTCTCTGACTCTGTTAGTGGGGTCGCACAAATTTATAACGTCATTCAAGACAATCTAAAATCTTACACTCAAATATCAAAAGTCAGAATTCAAGCGCTGTGGTACGTCTGATATAACATGAATTTTCATAGACGAGTTGATCGCATTAGCAAAGCATTTGTTCGAATATAAAGTTAAAGTTTTCCACTGAACAAACCAGCTTCGAAGGAGCAGCGGTCGTCATTTCTCTCAGAGATAGTAGCTCTACGAACATATTCAATGGTAACGTAGCAACAGATTATCACACGTACACATAAAATATGATAAAATCGGGCCATACTGCTATAATTTGCCATAGTTCAAGTAGAGATAATGAATAGTATGGACAAAAGCCCAACGGTTCTACTTTATTATCAAAAATGGCAGGACTGACAGCACTCACAGAGGTGGAGTGGGACGTGGTGCGATTGGGTATGGTTAAAGCCCTGATAGTATCGCCAAGGGAACCCATACTTTTAATAGGTTCGGTTTGCATTTAAAGACACGCAGCAATGGCATTACGAGCAATTGAAACACCAAAAATACCACGATCATTCGTAGTAATACAGAAGCATATTTTAAATCTCGATTTTCTAATGCCTTTATACTATTCAAATAATGTTAACATGCTTTCTCGTTTACTTTGTACCACATCTGACATGTTCGGCTGGCATACACCTCAACACTATCCGGATAGAACTGTGTTCCACCCCACTAGTTTTTCAGTTTTACTTTGTACTTTGTATATAAGTAAAGAACGTTTAAATTCGTGACAAACAGAATTAGACATAAGAAATCGTTATAAAACCTAAATCTGGGCTTCGGAATACTTAGTAAAATACTCGAGTTAATTTAAAAATGATGTATACATTCCCGCAATGCAAAAAAATGTTAAGATTGCTTAATTCTAGATTTTACCGGCTTTGATGAACAATGATAAATTTCGTCTTACTTCTTGTTCGAGAGCGATCTTTGGTAGCCGCGTACGTTATTTCAATGTTCCATCGCGAACTGCACTAATAAAAGTTTTAAAGAGTTTTAAGTTGCGCATAAAAATTTCTGCTTCATACATGAGAAATAAGCGAGATTGTATGCACTAATGGGAAAAGATATGTAAGTGTTGCCTGATATGATGCCGAAATATTTAGTAGCAAATCTCTAACCAATCGACATTAGATTAATTATTCGTAGTTGTAATAATAAGAGTGCCATGAAAACAATGGTTGGGTTGTACAGTCAGCACTTAACAGATTACTGATTTTCCGCCTTGTATGACGAAAGACAGTGCCTTGCTGTATACTATGTCGGCTTCTTCCGCACCGTGGCACATTTTAAACCTGTGGAATAAAAAATATTGGAATGGCCTCACTTTTCGATGTCCTAGCTATAATTCTTGCTTGTAAATTTGAGAGAGTGGTTCTAACGATGCATATCAATCAATTGCTAGATATTTTAACTAGATTTCACCCAGATGTGCCTTGCTGTATACTATGTCGGCTTCTTCCGCACCACGGCACATTTTAAACCTGTGGAATAAAAAATATTATAATGGCCTCACTTTTCGATGTCTTAGCTATAATTCTTGCTTGTAAACTTGAGAGAGAGTGGTTCTAACGATGCATATCAATCAATTACTATATATTTTAACTAGATTTCACCCAGATGTGCCTTGCTGTATACTATGTCGGCTTCTTCCGCACCACGGCACATTTTAAACCTGTGGAATAAAAATATTATAATGGCCTCACTTTTCGATGTCCTAGCTATAATTCTTGCTTGTAAATTTGAGAGAGTGGTTCTAACGATGCATATCAATCGATTGCTAGATTTTTTAACTAGATTTCGCCCAGATGTGCCTTGCTGTATACTATATCGGCTTCTTCCACACCATGGCACATTTTAAACCTGTGGAATAAAAAATTTTATAATGGCCTCACTTTTCGATGTCGTAGCTATAATTCTTGCTTGTAAATTTGAGAGAGTGGTTCTACCGATGCATATCAATCGATTGCTAGATTTTTTAACTAGATTTCACCCAGATGTGCCTTGCTGTATACTATATCGGCTTCTTCCACACCATGACACATTTTGAACCTGTGGAATAAAAAATATTATAATGGCCTCACTTTTCGATGTCGTAGCTATAATTATTGCTTGTAAATTTGAGAGAGTGGTTCTACCGATGCATATCAATCGATTGCTAGATTTTTTAACTAGATTTAACCCAGATTTACATTGACGGATAGGCTTTAAATGGAAAGATCGGCAAGGTTAAATTAGAGAGAGTAAAAAGTTAGCGCCAGGTGACTTCTAAACGATATGTGACTCACCACAAAATAGCTAAAAGTAGCAAAAATTTTTACTAAGTTGACAAAAACTGGGAAATTTGTCTAAAAGGAAAAGACTAAAAATGGCAACGGATCCTGCCATCCGGCATTTTATTCAATAAAAATTAGATTTCAGCTTGCATACAACTCAATGCAAGCGATTCACAAAATAGGGTGTCGAATTGTCTAAAGTTCAGCTTTTGCATGACTATTGATCTCTTCTTCTTCACGAATAAAATAATATACATCCAATTGAATGTATACTCAGGGGGTCGCAACAGGGACGGGTAGCTGGGGGGCGACAGCCTCCACTTTTTGCTGGCAAACGTGAACAAATCAACTGATGGCGTTGTAACAAAACGAATGTAAACGGCTGGCCCCTCCATTTATTTGGCCACTCCACTTTTGAAGATCTAGCGACGCCCGTATGTATACTCTTGAGTTTATCTTAATCTTATGATTTCTACTTAAGGTTTGACTCTTATATGTAGGGACAACAACCACAATTGTTAAAACTACTTTCAGCATTATCGGTTAAAATGGGCCATAATTACACATATTGCAACTACTTGCATAACGTAAATAGCGTAAAACGACCATTTTATATAATGAAATGTGTTGAAGTGTAGTTTTAGGATCTCAAACCTTAACTTAGGCTCATGGAACTAGACCGCAGTAACATCAAATATTTGAGCTGTGGGTGAAATAGCTATAAGATGAAGTAGGTGAGTTATGATTATCGAATAACATTGTCAAGTATCTGCTGTAGCAATGTGGTCTTCTAAATGCTGCAAGACTAGATAACGCCGGTGGTTGGGAATATCAAGTAGTAAATAAAAATGCAGAACACTGCTAGGTGACATATATTACTAGCATACATGCTCATAAGGGGTAGTGGGATTATCCCTTGAGGCGTCGCACAATTCCTAGCTGCTGTCGGCGCGAAGCGCCTGTTGACCTCCACTCTCCTGCCACGGGAGGTGTCCCGACGAACCTCCAGACGCCAAAGCTGCCACCCGCCTCTTCCCCACCGCACTTCCAACTTCCCTACTGCAATTTTGGTACCATAAAATTTACGAAAATTGGTGAAAATGGGTAAAATCTACACAAATTGGCAACGTATAGATAACATTTTAGCCAAACCTTGAGGAAACTAGCAAAAATGGAAAAAATTTGGAAAAATTATGAACTTTTAAAAATTTCGAAATTCAACACCCTCCGACGGCAAGATAACTCCTGGGACCTCGGAACATGAGCATGTATGATTACCAGTCAGTGTATCACATGCTTATCCAAAACTGGTATCCGAGACGGCTTAGGTTGGTTCCGATTCGAGATATGGTCGACTCAGCTCGCAAGAAAAAATGCCGTACCTCGAGTCCAAATTCTATCCTTTAGTGTCCGATTAGGAAGGTATTCTCACTGTTGAATAAAGTTTCAAAACGTAAATAAATCTACAAATGATATATAGCGAAATCTCACCTATAGCATATATTTGCGTTTGAGTTTTATAGTGGCATATTAATTGTGTCCCACGGAGTATCCAATAGACTTATGTATATTTCAATAACGGACCTTATTTAAATGTCTCGGCAAAGCCTTACCTTAACTTAATTAATTTTTTATGCATTTCAGATGGCTATTCAAGCATCAGATGTTCGCCTTTGGACATGTGTATTGCTAGGCGCGTCGATGATCAATATTCCAACAGGTTATCAGATGACGAATCTCAATCAGCCCGCTCCAATATTTCGCAAATGGCTTAATTCGAGTGAAGGCGGCAAGCTAACATTGGAGGAAACGAAAGTCCGCTGGGGTGTAATCGTTGCAATGCGCTTAGTTGGCGACGTCATCGGTGTGTGGCTTGCTGCGTTTATCGGCGACATTATAGGTCGCCGCGATGCGCTTCGTCTTTCAGCACTGCCGTCAGTTCTTGGAGACACATGTTCCATGAGTGCAGTGTATGCAGGATCGCCTTTGCTTCTTGCATTTGGGCGTTTTGTCACCGGTCTCGGCGACGGAATCTGTGCTAACTGTGTTAAGGCATATTTTGTCGAAATTGCTCCGAGTGCGCAACGTGGTCGTATTGGAGTATTTTTGATGATTGCTCGTGAAATTGGAATGGTAATTGGTATAGTAGTAACAAGCTCACATGGTGTAGGACGATCAGAATACTTTCAGTATATTTTCCTCATTTCGCTATTAGTTGTGTTGCCGACACCTTTAGTGTTGGCTGCATTTCCTCGAAGTCCGCGGTTCCTATATGTGACTAAGCAAGATCCAGAAGCTGCAATGAGAAGTGTTTACTTCTTTCAAGGGGAAAATAATGATATGTGGGCAATTTTGCGCGGTTATAATGTTCCACATGATCCGGAAAAGGCAAGTGAAGTAAATATTGATGTAAATGAAGACCATCGCTCGGAAACTGAACCACTACATGAACAAAATATAAAACAATATGGAGCTGTGAAGGCTGATGATGTAACAGCAAGGCGGCAATCTCAGTTTCAGCAGCCTGGAGAATTTCAGGAACGCAAGTCAAAAACGAACCTCTTACTAAATCAGTCATCAGCCTATTCGCAGCTATGGCAACAACACGAACTATATAACATTTACAAATTTCCGCATTTCCGCAATCTATTTAGCCGTCCATATCGTGCGTTCGTCAATGGGTGTTCTGAAATATTTGCCTCACCGATTTTGATAAGGACTTTTGCGGTTGCAATAACGTTTGGTTCCCTGATTGCATTTGCTGGAAGATTTGTTTGTATCAATTATAGTTCCGATATGATAAGGGGCGTCGGTACTAATAACAGAGATGCCGAACAAGTTGCTATAATGGCACAGTTAGCAGGATTTCCTTTTTTGATTTTAGCTGCACTTGGCGTTGATACATTGGGACGTAGACCAGTTTTGTTTTCTGGAGCAACGTCGATAATGATTTTGCAAATAATATTGATTTTAGTGTCATTAGCTGTTGATGAAGGACCAGGGAATAGTACTCCAATATTTATTCTAACACTAATTGCAACTTTGGCAATTTCTGCCTGGGTTCCAATTATGATTGGTGCGATTTCTGGTCTGAATTTTGTTCCGACAGAAACTTTTCCACAAATATGGCGTGGCATTGGAACAGCAGTAACACTATCTGTAATGTATGGCGTTGGAGCATTAACAGCAGGATTATTTCCGTTGTTGCAAAATATGCAACTTGGTAGTGGCGTTATATTTTTATTTATTCCGTTCGCTATTTGTGCGGTGATTCTTTGGATTTACCTACCAGAAACTAGAAACAGAACGATTGAAGATATCAGTCATGCAGCGATGAACAATCTGGCATCAAATAAGCAACAAAGATTAGACTTGAAACAAGCAATTAATTATAACGTTGCAGAATCTTCTAATGAATAGAAGTTATGATCTTTGTAGCAGCCGTCAGGCTGTAACATTGTTTTTGACTTTTGCCTCACCCTAGATCTTAGCATATGATAAAAAAGTAACACGTTATTAGTAACCATCTAATCTTACAAGGTTGTAGAAATTGAATATAAATTGCTGATGCATCATTAATATGTCATTTTCAATGTAGCACGTTGTTGCTTATTTACCGTTCAAAAACAGCGACCGACCTCTGGTGCTATGTTTGGCGCATATCTTGTTGCGCCATTTGACGCCGCAAAAATTTTTCATAAAACAAGTGTCTTAAATCAGATACCTTCTACACGTTGCGATGTGAAGAACGTTGTATGTTCATAAAAAGCTAAGAATAGTAGTCAATGAAGTTCGTTTATACCTGAAATACATGTTTTAATCAAATTTCTCACAGCATTAATAAGGATGGTGAATATTTTCTGTATCGCTTTTACCAGTCCGATTTCATGTTTGAGAATAATATTTGTAACTTTTATTATATTTAGTTTATGTCCGGGGCGCAACCTGAAGTGCCATGTGCAGGCTAAACTAATTCTATGAGGGACCATTAGGCTAAAACCGTTAAAACCAGAAATAAACTTTCAAAGCCAATAATTTTCTCTAATAGCTTTGCACAATTGCTCCATTCTGCATTTTTTCGGCACGAAATTCCTACAATAAAATGCATTGTTACAATGTTCTTCAAACGAAAAACTACACAAAAATATCGTTAGAAGTATCACAGAATTTTTACTCTCCTATAGCTCGTTACCGTCGGGTTTGCTCTTAGGACAGAAGATATTAATTTAGCAAAACTGCAGGTTTTAACCCTGTACCTGTTGAACACTAAGATGAACATGGCAGCATACTATGTTACATTGTATGCAAGGGTGGGCGTCACATAAGAATCATACATAGATGGTATCCTCCAAATGGGATGGGTTTTACATTATACAGCATCCAATGTACAAGATTAGAAATACAGATTTCGATGTTTTAATAAAACTTACCAAAATAGATCACATATCTGGTGTTTACAATATATACGTTCTATACAACGAAATTTATGAAAGTTTTATGAGTTTGACTAAATCTTTTTAGTGGATGCGTTTATAGCTACGCCTGTTCAACCGCAATAAGGTGTATATATCTTACCTGTTCAGGAGCTGAGAATAAACGACATGGTGTTTCAGGCTAATATAAGCCTGTTTTTGATATTATCCTTTGTATATAGCTTATAAGCTAACCAATTTAGCGTAAATTTTTACAACGGATGTCCCTTAGCTGGCTTGTATGTGGAAACAGTTTCACTGAGATATACAGTACTATGAGGAAAGACACTAGACAAATCCAAATTTTAGATTTTAGCAAATTTTGTTTGATATTTTGTTTGATAGGTCTTAAACCTTATAAAATATCAGTAAATATAATACACCATTCGAATCGCATTGACGAGATGAGTCAAAATGTGTCACAATAGGCTTAATGCATTGATGAATTAAGAAGTTACACCTATTTATCTGAAATCTGAAGCCATTAATCATATTTGCAACTAATTTTCAACGAAGTTCGAATGCTATGTAAAGTTATCCATATATTGACAAAGCAGTTTTTGCGAAAATTTTAAGAGAAGCAAAAATCAACAAAATTACCTTTAACGTGATTCTAATGCAGCGTCGACGACCAGAGTTAAATGGTTAAACGAGATTATTGGTGTTTCTTCAAAAGTACCTTTTTGGGCTGGACACATATAACGTAAACGGTATATTTTGTTATTACAGGATATAACTTATTAAAAACTGATCCGATTTGGCACATATGTTCACAGACATAATCATTAAGTTAGTTTTATACATTATACAGCGTGTCCAAAGCAATGCCCCAACTGCAGTTTCATTACCGCTACCATAAACTTATTAAAATAATGTAACAAGTAAAACAATTTTAATGCTCTCAACCTAACAGTTTCAGGATAGCATGTAGTTTAAAGTAGGCTAAATTTGCAGTAAGTCGGCACTTTTACGAAAAATATCTTATCCCTAAAATATAATCAAAGGGCTTGAGTCCTCATTATTGCGTTCAGAGAGTCGCCCTAAATATTGCTGAGTCAGCACTTTTAAACTGCTTCAATTTTCAAGTTTTAATGTTATTTACATGACATGCAATGCTAACGCTCGAAATTTAAATAAAACGAAACTTTATTTAAATTTCCCGGGGCGGCATCGCAACTGCCGAAGGCGCCACGTCCTGACCGACTGAGCCCCCCCCCCCCACATCGATACCCCGCTACCCCCTGGAACCTCGGACCTCGAGTATATATTGAGGAGGTGATGATGCGGTACCTAATGTTGTGGTAAATACGGAATTGGGAGTTACGACTTTTGCGGGTATAACTATGGTATGCTTTCGGGATATCAAACACCGTTGCCTGTGCGTACTGTTTCACAGGGAGATGCTCAGAGACCTTTGCAGAGGGACTGACTAACAACCTAAGCTGCGGATAAGCAAAGTAGGGTAGTTTCAATGCCTGAATACTTGAATGCGGTATAAACAATCATCGCACCGTAATAAATAAGTGTGTTGAGTCACCAATAAAGTATCAGCTTTGAAAGTGTTAAACATGTCTACTCAAAAAAAAAAATTAAATTTTATCAACAAAATTAAGCATAATTTTAAATATATAAAAAAACTATAAAATAGAGAGTTTCAAAATCATCTTCGGGCTATCTTTCATACGCTGATATACTTTTAATGTCTGACTGCATCATTTGTAAATTATGACAAGTATTTAAATTAATTTTATAATTGTTGAGAATATCGGCCTCTTTCGTTGTTATTTTCAAACAATTGATTCTCAAGTAAGTGATGATTGCAGGGATAATAAATACATCAAATATGTACTCATAATGGCCTTTTGACCATACTTTACATTTTGAACTGAGGCAAGTGCACCTTTTCGCAACGCAACTTTTCGATTTAGACCAATTTTTAGTACTGATCGTTCCAATTGAAAAACAAACAGTTCACAAATGACTTAAAGTATTGATGACCATTTAAATTTTTATCAGCTAGAGACTGAAACGATTATTTCAAACTACAGTTTCGATTGAATTTATATCGTGTAAAGCAGGGGTGCAGCACGCAATTGTAAACTGGAAGATTCAAAATTCGGGCCATAAGGGAAAATTGCGGGCGCTATGAGGGAAAATACTTGTTTTGCTGATTTTTGCTGAAAATTGAGGGAGGGGCGGAGGTCGCTCTTTCGCCCTCCTCTTCCTATACCCCGGGTTCATGGCGTTTTACAACGAATCCGCAGATTTGGCTATGCCGCCAACGCATTCCATTTGGTTAAGTTTTCCATATGTTTCTGTATACCCAAATTTCAATCTTAGCTTTTTCTTTAATTTTTCGCAATTCTAGCGCAATATTTTAGATTGTTATTGATTTATTGATTGATTATTGATAGATTGATTTTTAGATTTATGATAAGCGGCGTCCGGTCTCGTTATAAAATGTAAACAGCCGTTATGAATCGACTATGAAATCAACTGTTCGCAGCAAAATTAAACAATTTTTCTGCTCAAACAAACTGGCTCCACGTCGCGTTTACTTTATGCACATTCCGCGTTTGAAACGAATTTTAATATATTCAAACTACATTTTTTTAATATTTGTGATTTTTTTGCAAAAGATTTCATCTTTTTTGTCACTGGAAGAAGAAATAAATAGTTGTTCGATTATTGTTATATGACTAAAATGATCGTAGCGTTGCCATTGAAGTATGAGGCATAAAAGGTGCTCACAAAGCTGAATTTGAAAAGACGAAATGGTCGCTAGCCGCAGAGTAGCCATGCTAGCTAAGTTTTCTCTCGGTTTGCGGTTTACTAAACTTATAAAAAATTTATTACGAAACAGTTTAGTGTTCGCATGTGCTTCAAGCGTTCCGTCATCGGAAATGCCGATTTACAACAATATATAGCTAGAATTAAAAACGTAGCTACAAAGCTTGTTAATATGTAACAGCCAAAGCACAAATGCTGTAACAATTGTTATGACCATTCTATACATGGTCATAGGGGAGAGACCACACTATCCCTCTGAGGTTCGGACCCCGTTTGTCGGGGCCACGTCTATTCCCCTGGGATATAGCCAGACAGCCCTGGGTTTCGCCCAAGGCACTCGAAAATTTTTAGCTGAAATAGTAGAGAAATAGGGTGGAAATGCACAAAATTGGCTTAAAATTGGCAAAATTGAAGGAAAATAAGCAACAATCGGTGGTAAATGTGCAAAAATATTGAAAAATTTTGAGTCCTAAAAATTTCAAAAATTTGGCCCCTTGGCGGCTCCCCCGCGGACCGGCTGAATACCGCTCGAAGCATCCGCCATCCCTCAAGGGTCTTCGAACCCGTGCATTTTATGGACCATTGCCACAAACTGTATAACAGTGGTCGTGACCAAAACAATACACTGTGTAACAGTGGTTATGACAATTGCCACTAGATTACACTAAATTTTTATTAAGCATAAACCAATGCTAAATATATTAAGCATAAGCATTTTCTGCGAGGCGTAGTTAATTGGTTCGAAAAGCGTATGTTTACCTATAGCAAAATGACAAATTTCAGATTCCTAAAAATTGACTGTAAAACGGTACCCTCGGTTATTTTGAGTACCCCACAATTTACATTAAAATGTTTATAAAACCCACCCATTTTTGGCACGCTAGTACTACCACTACAAATAAAATGTGGAAACCGCATCAGTATTTATACATTGTGCTCAGTGGCTATGGCTACAATGATTGTACAAAAATGCTATTTATATAGTATACATGATCACGGGGAAGGAGAACTATCTATAATGATGCTCTGCTACTTCCCTCGGGACATCGCCGGTTACTCATGGTTTCTTTAATTGGTAAGCCGTATAAGGATTTCCAGATCCAATTTGAAGGATAGTATATACATTTAGCGTACGACAAACTCTGCTTCCATTGGTTGACCCGTGAGTAAGCGTAACAAATTGCTTGTCGAAGCTCATCAATAGTAATGTGTGAGTCGGCATGCGATCATAGAATGACACAAATAAATGGTGCATTTAAAATTATTTGCCTGTATCTTCTTTTGTTTGCAAGCAATGGTTCAACAAGATTTTATTTCGGGCCATAATCTATTCATATTAAGACGGTTACCATCTGCACATAGTCAGTGGCAAACAGAAAGCGTTAAATTTTTTCTAAGCTACGTGACAGTTAAGTAAATTACCTGCAGTAATGATATAAACCCAATACGCCCTTTGTGAAACAATAATGTGGTCAAACCAACAGCATGCCGGTTCAGTTGCTGTTATTTACAACTTGGGAATGTTAGGTACAATTTGGGCAGATCATTGACAGCACATACTTGGAAATAGTGGATGAGTTAACTTAAATATTTCCAGTACATGTGAAATGCTTTGCTAACCCTGCGGTCTCCGCTCAGTGTCTAGTTCGTATCAATTATCTACGACTGCAACTTTCCCTAGTTTATGCATGGGCTATAACAATACACACAAATCAGGCTCAGCTGTCGTTTAAGCTGTGGTAAGCGTGGACGGTGACAGCAGTAGCACTATTTTAAGGAAATCTGGTTTATCAAGACTTCGTCTCTGAACGGGTTGCCTCCTTATGGATTTGATATCTTTGAAACCAAAAGTTGACGAATGACAAATCGGAAATTCGTGACGTAACATTTTTGCAGCGTATTTAGTAAGCTTTATGTCAAGTAACACACAACTAGATTACGTTGTATTTTCTGCTAAAGTTTTGTTAATAATATTTATTGCGCTACAGAATAACTTACATGTTTAACGTAATTTTTCAAACTCTAAGCAGTCGAAATTGACGTTGATTCGATGGTGCCTGGCTTTAAATACAATTTAATGTTGAGAGTTTTGGCATTAAAATTTATAGCTCTACCATGCTAAGAGCTGTGTATAAAAAACGCTTTATTAAATGTCGAGTAAATTTGAAATCTGTGATATTAACTACAGTAAAGTATATTAATATGCTCTGTATTACAAACGCTAGATTAATTATGTAAATGTGCATTTTAAGGAGTTAAAACTGTAACTAATTTCTCTTTATTCGGGTATGGAATTTATTGAAATTTTCAAAGGCAAATAACGCATTCCCCGTAAGTAAATCAAATAGTGGTTCTATCTACTTTTACAAGTTGCATTTTAAAGCTTGTTTTTATTTATTTGGGATCTGCGATAAGACGTGCACAGTAATGATTGAAACTGACTGCTGAAATCTTATGTAAAAAATTCATTGCTGAAATCAATATTAGTAGTTTAATGTATATTAAGTTTTGATTTGATTTTGCTTACTCGAAATAAATTGAAACTCAGTTCGTATTATCACAATAAAAAAGTTAAACCAATTTTAATTATCTTCAATTCGCCAAAACAACATCAAACTTATTCGATACAAAAAGTTATAATTGTATATCTGCTTTATCATCATACGAATGTAACCAATGAAATAGTTCTACCACTATTTTTTATATCTGAGCCATATTAATACAAAAATTAAACTATATGTAAATGGTAACGGAATACAGTGGTATTAACAATATCCATCTTGTATTGAATTGGCTATTTGAGATATACAAGTCAACTTGTTTAGATACAGTAAAATTTAGATTAAGTCATTTATAATTCTGTGATGCTGGCCTTTTCGATTGAACTAATCTTTTTTCGACTCTATGAAATTTGATTTGAAATGAACACAATTCAAACCGCGAACTGAATCAGAGCACATACATGTTTATCATTATATCTGCGATGGGTCTAGTTTTTAGTATCACACGTTGTGATTGACTCACTCTGTGATATTAGCGACAGACAAGTAATGTGAGACTAGTGGTGAACTAGTTTACGCCACCGACGCTATGAAAATATTAGCAGAACATAGTTTATGAAAATGTTGTTAGGGTTTTTCACTATGACGAATATACATTCAAATATGCAGTGTTCATACTTATTATTGCTTAATGTGGCACTGCATAAAGAGAGTTAAATATATTTGAAGCAACGTTTCTTGAGAACCAACGAAATATTTGTGAACCGATATAAAATAAGCATATCAACTGGAAACACGCGTCTAATATTTACATTCAGTTACGCTTTGGACGCGAACTTTGGCTTAGAATTCAGTACATCATAGGATTTGACATAAGTTCGTCTAGCGAAAAAGCATCGGTTCTGCATTGCATTAACCAAATATATAGTGCTATCGGAATATTTTCATAGACTTATAGAAATATTCATGTTGAGTCCACCAGTCGAAGTGTAATTGTCGTATTGACTGTCCAGACCAGAGATGTACGGTTCGAAACATGCCCGGCGCAGTATTCAAATGATAACGAATTCCTTTTGTAAAGATTCCTGCTATTTTGTAGCAAATTGTATACCAACATATCAGCATAAATCTCGTTTTATGCTTTTGCTTTCTGAACCTATGCAATTGCTTCTTTTAAATAGTCTTGTTTTCATCGTTTAACAAATTTTATACCGTGGCGTGAAAATACAGCTAATGACGAACAATCAAACATTTTTGTTAACAGCTATCAAATGACATATATAAAAATATTTTATATGGATACAATACTGTAACGCATATCTCGTAAATGCTTTGAGCGCATAATACTTTTATTGCTATCAATATCACTGGTAGACTGAGCCCAATATTGGGCATCTCCAGAGCCAAATACTGTAAATACAATAGTTCCAAATGCAGACATAGCGGATGCAATATAAAACGCAATTTTCCAATGTTGTATTGAGTGGTCGGCTGTGATTGCACCAACAACATATGGTGCCACAACTCCAGCAAAATTCATTGCCGTCGACGCTACACCAGACACTGTTCCAGTGTGACCAGGAGCTACCAGACAGTGGCTTCGAAGGAATCCACCTATTCCAAAACCATAGAATAAATTGGCTGCTACCAAGAGCACAACAGCCCATATACGTGTGCTAGCCGTGAACAGAGTTATTAATGAAAGCAGTATAGCTAATGGCAGCCCTGCAACTGCAGTATACGTTCGGACAATGGCTGTTTCGGAAATTAATTTGTGATTTGAAACCCAACTAACGCTGAGACCTGCGCTTGTCCGACCAGCAAAAAGAGCAACGTACGGCAACGCTGACATAATTCCACGTTCACGAGACGTCAAACAAAGCACTTCATCGAAATACGTGGGAACAAAATCAGACAAAAAGAAAAAGGAATAGTAAAACGAGAAATTAGTAATAATTATTGCCCAAATCGGCAGACATGTAAACATTTTGAGCCAAGGCGTTTTAATCGTACGTCCGTTAGTCGAACGGGTTTCTTGCTCAATTTTTTGTTTTTTAAAAGAATTCAGTCCGCCCGATCGTCGAGAGTGATCGAGTTCGGGTACGTTGTCGCTTAGTACAGCAATATCGTTTTCATTACAAGGCTGTAGTGCTTCGATATGTTTCGTGGTACGTTTCAGATATGCACTTTCAGCCTCGCTAAGCCATTTTGCAGATTCCGGTTTATCATAATATAGTATAATCCAACCAAGACTCGGGATAGCTGCACATATTGCCGACAAGTAGAACAACCAATGCCAGCTATTGTTCATAGCACACAGCTGCCCTATGGGATAAATTAGTTAAAGTGAAACTTAATATAAGCCTTCGGTCCAAAGTCATGCTAGGGGGCGTATGCTATATGCAAGCTATACCGTGGTCGTTATGCTAAGCCTGAGCATGACCCTTAGCCTAAACTAAGGTCCTCATAATAGACATATACTACGTCTAAGACTAAGTCTGGTGTTGCCGCACCCGAACACTCGCACTAAACCGCATATTTTTAATGGTTTAATGTTACGCCCCTCAGTTTGACTTGAACCAGCCTTCATATAGCACAGTATAGATTTACTCACAGGTCTATTTCTCTTACAGCACTCAACTTTGCTGCTGACTTACATAAGAAAAAAAACAGAAATGTGTAAGAATAATAGCGCTGCAATATGCGTGAGTCCACTGTATTTGCGTACACCATGGTCGTTACTTTGTCAATACCACGAACTGCATCGTTCGCGTTGACATTTCTACTACCGTTATTCGCATGTTAGTGAACGCGGACAAGTGCTCTGCGATGCACGAACAGAATTTGCGTATGCACACATTTCTTCATTTCACGCGATTGTCCGCTTTTATCAAATGATATGCTAAATCGGACACTTATCTTAGCAGTCTATATATATTGTAATATACGCAAAAATACGATTGGTAATCGCATTTTCCCATGTACGCCGTTAGAAAAATGCGATGATAAATCGTAAAATAGCGACCACGAACAGCACCCACATGTTGCTATATCGCAAACCTTTGTTCGTGTACATAAAGGAAAACCTTTGTTCGCCTAAATTCATAGCTTTTACGATTGGGAATTGACTTGACACAAGAACAACCCAAGTGTACGCGCCTAAAGTGGACTGTTGCGGTGTACCATGTATCTGAAGCATGTAACTTGAGTTTATACGCCCAATGCTCCTATACCAACAGTTCTGCTCGTCAATTATTGTGAAGCTACGTAGGTTTGGCTTTGGTCTATAATCCCAGAATTCATCAATTAATTGACAGAAACAACTAGAAATCAACGTTTTTAATCACCTTTTTATTAGTACTATGTTAGTCTGATAAATGTTTTATACAAGGAACAGTATTTATTTGCTGAAACAAATAAACTACAAAATATAGTCCACGAGCCGACGGGCTTTGAACACCAAACCTCTCGATTAATTGGGCTGAGGCCTAAACCACTACACCATGCTTTAATCAAGGTGTCCTGTATTATACTGCGCGCCGCTGTAGCTATTATCTTGAAAGAATTTTAAAATGCTGCAGTTATCTTAACTTAACCAATTTGAGCAAAAAGAAGCTAACAGCCACAACAACATGGCGATAACAAAAACACACAAAACGAGCTACCCGAATTTTCAAAACCGTTGCACTTCTGGAAAGGCAACTTGGTTCATAGTTCCATCTCCTTTATAGTCGGTTAAACCCGTGAAAAAATCATAGATTGCCTAGCGGCTGTTTAGTATAAAAGTCACGAAGCAGCTGAGGAATAACTAATAGTTTCTATTTACCTAGGGTAAACCTAACAGTTATGAGTCAATTCTGGACGTAAAGTGTTTAAGGCAGTGACTTGTATCAAGTAGAAACTATATCGTTAAGTTTAGATTTCAAACAAGTAGCTAAAACACGAATTATGTTGCATAAAATGTCTAATTTTAAACACAGAATGCTGTGTTTAGATCACAAGCGTTAACGATCCGGCGACATAAGGGTAGATGGTCTCGCCGGGAGGAGGGGAAGATCTTCGGGGAAATATAGGCAAACATAGGGTGAAACTTCGCACAAATTGGAGAAGATTGGCAAATTGAGAGAAATAAAGAAAAAATTGCGCAAAATTTCAGTGAAACTGGAAAAATACGAGTTCCTGAAAATCTAAAAAATCCCCCCAGAGCTACGTCGCCAAGGAAAGCTAGACCCCGTCAAACCGAAGAACCTTCAACACCATTTATAGAACATCTTACGCATACATGCTCGCGAGGAGGGTAGGGGTGTTACCCACCCTGAGTCTTCAACCCTGCCGCCCGAGGCCTCGGCTAACCCCCCCTCCCCGACAGGTTGCTCAACCCCGTCTCCGCCGCGACAGACTACCTCATAAGAGGTAGAACTCTGTCCCCTGGGGACAGGGCTACCCCCATGGGCTTCTGACCTCGGTACGCGTATGATCTTAAGTTGATTTTGTGTTTACAAAGGTACTAGCCGTTGCCATATTTTGCTGGACATATTGAGCTTGCCTTACCTTCAGTAAAGAATTTATACTTCTTGCAGTCTGTACACTCAGTATCAGTTTAATTATTTGCCAATTTCTTGTAGGTACTTGTTTGAACTTGATGCCACATATTTGGACCTGGCGCAGCTAATGGCTGCTGACACCACTTGAGTAAATCGACGAAAACGAATATAATACTGTAATCAATTTTTTGATTAGCTATCTTATACCAAATGTATGTATCTCTATTTTTACATTTTTGGCCCCTAAGGTTGAGATGGACCATAAGTGTAGTATGCTAGATGCTACTTCTGAAGCTGATAAATATGCTATCCCTGTAATCGACGTACCTGATACGACCATGGTGAAAACACCTGCAACAGGTACTCCGGAAAGAGCCGCAGAACAAGCAATACTAAGTTCTTCTGGCGGAAACCAAGTAACAGATATGTACTGGGTCACCGGAAACGTCATTTCAATGCATACACCTGCGATTGCTCTCATGGCAAAAACTGCTCCCCATCCAGCATTCAACGTCAAATACGGAGTAAGAGCAGATGTTGTTGTCATGACTAGAAGAGCGACAAAAAATATCCATTTCGCGCCTAACTTATCGATTATCCAACCAGAAACAAAAACAAATAGCGTCGCACCCAAAGCACATCCAGCTAAAAGATTGGCTTGAATTTGTCGATCCCAATTCACAGTGTTTTCTTTCGCAGTGTTCTTCTGAAAATTTTATGTCATAGCAATTTTGGGTGTATTGGTTAAACTTAGTATATTTAAATACAAAATTGCAAAATTTGAAAACGGTTGAATCAGGGTTTAAAAATTAGAAATTATTGATTTGAGAAAATTTGAACACGGAATTTTAGACATGGAAATTTTTGAATTGCGAAATTCGGACGTGGGATGAAGACAGTTTGGTAGTTGATAAAATGTAAACCTGGAATTTAGGAAATCCGACAATCGGGAATCTAGAGGTTGTGAAAGATTTGTGATAATGCTTTCAACTTATTTGTAATCCTTAGGTACAAACTAAACAGCACTCTTTAATCCTACATTTAGCCTTTTGGAAGTCCTCAACTCATAGTCTCTTGTAGTGTTAAGCCAAGCGTATGTCGTAGACCTAATCATTTTACAATTAAACCTATGGGAAACCTTGTTAGATTGCAGGATTGTCAAAGACTTAGAGTTAACCCATCGTTATGCTCCACATACGGCACTGGCTTCTCACGAAACTAAATTAAACTCAATCCTTAAACTATATCATAGCGTTACATAACTGTAAGAAGGTCTCATAAGGTTAATCTTTCCGCTACATATGAGCGTTAGCTAGGTTTAAAGATTAGCTTACAGGGTAGCTTAATATTTATGCGTCTTTCACAGAGAGTTGTGTGCAGCGTTCTGGCTTCGTAAGAAGGTACTCTCATGTAACCGGGTTACGCTGCAGTATGGATGATCTAATAGATTAATTCTGATATTAATGCTTAATCCTGATATTAAACTAAACACAAATCCCAAATAATAGACATGTGTTGTTAATGTCTACGCGTAGTACATAAATCAGTCCTTAGCTTAAGCTGTCCCTAAGTGTTGCTTTAAAATCAGTAAGCCCGATTTTAAACGTGTACCCTTGCCTAGACTAGTTCTATATTTAACCTAATTATTTTCCAAATTACCATATTCACTAGATTTTCAATCCCTGGAAACACGTAAAAAATGCGCTGAATTACGGCAGCCTCTTAGCTTAGCATTGGTCGCGATAAGAATATCATGTCAACATCATTCTTCTATCAATCGCAAGAGCTAATTTTGCAAACAAACATATGCTAATTTAAGATAACTTAGTTATAATTCTTTGCGTAGAAAACGGCTTGACGCCTGTCTCAAAATATGTACAACCATTGACTTCCAAAAACGCTTATACCTAGCCACGTGTTCTCGCCAAATTAAAAAATGTCGAACCGTGTTCTCACCAAATAAACCGTCATCTATTCAACATACTCAATTTTAAAAATATCTTACATATATAAACTTGCCAAGCACACTATGTTTCCCATGGAGCAATTATTACTGCCGTAAGCATAAATATATAATATTTGAGCGCAATCAAAACATGTATATTTTTGAGATCGCATAGGATTGAAAAATATCAGTTTGGTCATTCCAGATAGAACATCATAAGAACATCATAACAAGTTAACAATGTACTCGTAATATAACTCGTAATTGAGAATACGGGTTCTCTGCTTATGTTCTATAGAACACTGATTAGCCTGCAAGCCTAGAATGTGTTCCACATAGCAGCTCCACCGTCCAGACGCCCAAAGTGGCACCCTACTCCGGGCAAAAATGAAACATTTTTGTCGGAGAGTTCTACACAAACCCTACCCGACACACTTTAAATTTCGGTCTCAACCATAACCGAACGTGTTCCGGCTTGATTGCGGTCTTTAGTGTATCATTCAATATAATACCTGAGTTTCCCGTGATACCATTAGTATAACCGTATCGTTATCCGATGCATCTCGATCAATACATACATTGGTAGCAGTGTCTTCTTGAGTTTGATTAACCATACACGTGATGCCAAATGAGATACTAAATAGGCTAATGTGAGTGACAAATAGCACTGAGAATAGCAGGATCATAATTAATAGACGATAAGATGGGAATAGTCGATAATGTGATAACGCTACACCGTTGTGACCATCAAGTTGTGACCCAGACACCGGTCCAACAATGTTTGACCTAATAGACATTTTATCACTGCTGATGATGCACTTTATGAGTAAATAAAAAATAATTGTTCAGCAGCGATCGGCTGAAACAAATATATACTTCAATACCGATTAATATTAAGTTCTTTTAAGAAGTTATTATAGTGATTATGTGCAGGGAGGTCTTGATGAATGTGAAAATAATGTGTGGCAAAATATGACCGGTTATCACCTTAAAACCATTATTATTCAGCATACTCAATAACCGGTTAATATAACGCTTACTTCGATTCGATAAATTTGGTTTTTTTATGTTATTATTGATGGGAATCTGGCACATGCAAGAAAGGGGAGAGGCGAAAGTAAGGGCATCTTTTGCGATGTAAGGAGAAAACAATTCATATAAATAAATAAATGCTAAAGACTCTCCAAATGTTTAAACCGCTATCTCTTATTCTAAAGTGTTTGCGGTGCCCTTAATTATTGCGCTAAACCCAATAATTTAGTACTTTTAAGTTTTAGATGCAACGAAACATAGCCGGCTTACTTTGTCTGAAATACTGCATTATAATTTTTCATTCAACCTGCAATATATACTAGTTTTCACGGGTGATTTATACTATAGTAGAAAAAAGATTGGGCTAAGAATGAAATTTGAAAATCAGAAATTAATGTTTTGATGCTTCAATAAGTTATCAACAAAATTATATACTTAGCTGAGATAATATATAATTATATATGCTATATAATTACATCGCCCAACAAGTTGTGCAAAATTTTGCTTCTAGTTCTATTATTATTCACGAACAGTTTTATTGACAGATGAGAATATTTTTTCGTGTAGTACATTTATGCCGGTTACGTGCATGCACGGCTACCATTAGCGTATATCACTGTCGTTTCGAAGAAGCAATAATTACACAACACGAAGGTTCTTAACAAGTAACACCTTCTAACATAGCGAGTGCTGAGCCAATAATGCATACCTCAGCTTCTTTGGAGGAGGAATTGATAAAAATCATCTACAGGTGCTAAAATGAATAACTATTGTGTTGTTATTGAATGTAATATTGGTGACTCGATGAATTTGTTTCAATTTTTAAGGTGAAAGTGAATTTGACCATAGTTGTCTTACCCGTGCCATTGATTTCATTTTAAGAACCGTGCCTTTGAAGAAATTAGCTGGTATAACCTTAAGTTTCATAGCCCTATCTTAGTAAGTTTCGTTTTCCCGTTTAGCTTAAATTTTTATAGTGTAAAATTTATTTTCGGGTAACGAGGCTACATCACTTCATATTTACGGGAATAATACAATGAAAACTTGAAATGAATGAAAAATCAAAACCATTTTGCTGTTATCGTCGTACGTAACTACAAATTGGGTAGACTAACAAATTCATTATTTCAATACAATATAATACAATATAATATACAATACAATACAATGAATATATATACAACATAATACAATGAAAACTTGAAATGAATGAAAAATCAAATCCATTTTACTGTTATCGTTGTTTGTAACTACAAATTGGGTAGGCTAACAAATTCATTATTTCACGTAGCATATAAAAATCATTGGCGGCACACCTATAACTTTAATATTACTCGCACAACTCTTTGCATCAATCAAAAAATTAATTAAAAGCCCCGTTTCATATCAAACATATTGCAGATATAATTACTACAATGTTTAAGGAAATAATAGTTACCTCTATTTCATAAGTCTTTCAATAGTATTAACGTTTTCAAGACTGCGCTAAGGATCCGACATGACCTGTTTCAAGCCATTTCAGATATGGCATAGTAAAGATAAATCATGTTAAACCAATGAATACTCCGTCATTTTATTCTAGTTATGAATTAATCTTAGAAGTATTTGGTGTTTCTGAAAGCCAAAAGCAGATTTTATGATTTTACGAAAAGTTAAATGATGGTCAGTGCAGATTATTGTACATATGTTGCCAACTGCGTAAATTTGCTTCAATAAGGTTTGTCAAAAACGCTAATGCGTACCAAGTTTGAAGGAGGTCGTCTTGTTTAAACCGTAAACGATCGTTTGGTGTTAAACCACGAAAAAAATCAGATTTCTAATATGCATATATCGTTTGACATATATAAACGAATGAGTTCACTCAATATTCATTTTGCGCAGGACAGCCCATCTAAGCCATATGTACAACTACCTCCAGTAATTTAGTTAACCCATCGGTTTTAGCGCAGCATCTAGATTGACAACTTACTATTTCACCTCACATATAGTAGAAGACTTTTTCTACATGTCGCTTGCGAGTATGGTTAGCGGAATAGTATGGTGTTACTTTGAATGCAATCCATTATGACCAAATCGGATCAGTTTCGTAGAGCTCGTTATAATGCATAGCATTAGCTACAGACAGTGCACGATACATTTAATTAGCAAAAAATGGCAGCTAAAGGTGTGCCGTATCCTTCAGGAATTGATTTACAGCATGGATTTTACACTGACTATCCATACACTTTGTTCACGACAACAATTAGGAAAATTTCCAAACAGTGATGACATTATATTGTGAATACCACATAAATTAAATGCCTTCGCCTAAAAATTGTAAATCCCTACATCAAGTCGTTTTTATAAGTATTAGGAGGACTATGCAAATATCTAACATTCACGTGATAGTTAGATAAACACCGCAAAAAAACTGGACCGCTTAAACCCTCACGTTCATTTTGTAAATTTTTTGTTAAAGTTGTTGTAATTTCATAATACTGTGGTAATCACTAATGGTGTTATATGCACCATGTGAATGATACGTTGGCGGTATTTGTGAAGTCACCTATCCAAAACATATCCATCGTAGGGTATGAAGTAGAGTGGATTGGAAAGAAGTTTGCGGTGGGTCTCTGGAACCATTTTTACATTAAGTTAATATAACTGACATTTGCACAATAACGTAGAATGGGTTTAATGAACAATACCTTCAAATAAAGGTGACATTACAACAGGGAAGCCGCATTAAATATAACTTTGTGTAAATATAATCACAGAATTTCTTAATTTCATTTTTATGCTTTGCAACTTAAATCTAGACTAAGCATTTTTATAGTCAGCAATTTGCTATTTACAAATCTCTCGTGTTATATTGACATACTGCATGTCAAAAGTTCGTATTAAATTGCACGCGATAATTACGATAAAACATAGCGATATCTACTTCGATAAAATGTATTAATACAAAAAATGTGCAAAAGCTATTTTTAAGATATAACTAGATGTAAATATTTTGTCTGGCTTCTTGTACGTTATATTTGCCAGGAATGGTTTGCGTCACAGTAGCAGCGGCGCCAGATTTTCCCGGCATCCTTTTCATGTGTCATAGTCATCGCTGTTGTAGTATGTGCCAATTTCGAACTGCTTGCATCAGCATTATAAAACTACACATGAAGTGTATAGTTCTCTTCGAAATGTATTAATTATTGCGGAATATAGATAATCGCTGAATGCAACGGCCACGCGGTTAATTTGCTGCATTGCCAAAAACACGATAAAGTTTAGAACGCATTCTAAAGACTTCCTGGATTATAGCAATAATGCGGGATTCAAGTTATAATGTCCCCACCAGTTGGAACTTTTGTCCCCCTGTAGTGTAGGCTATACCGTAAAGACAGTGACAGCGACACCCGTACCATATACAAAATATGAGGGTGTCATGAACACACTTAGCTAGTGCATTTTGGCAGTAGAGTGCCGTAGGAATCCGATTGTTCTGCAGTGACAGTGTGGCAGACACAGTATAGTATTAGTATGGTGACTTCCATATTGTAAACTACTGAATAAAAATTTTTATCGTTGAAAACATGTTATTCTGACTCTAAAATGTAGAATACAAGATAAATTCGGAAGTGGCACTTGAATCTATCCAGTGCAGTCCTAGACAGGTGCCCCGTAGGCTATATGGGAATTGACCCGATAGTATGGCCGGTACCATCAAAAAACGTAAAACTAATATGGTGTGCTTGACACCTTCTTAAATAACGCTAATAGCTAGCTAGCTACCCTATGAACTTTTATTCAAAAAGTAGAGGGTGTCTAAGACATCCTGTTGTGAAGCCTGCCACAGAGTGGGGTACATGAGTTCCAACTGTTGGGGACATTATAATGTGAACCCCGTATAAAAAGAAAGCATAATTTTGTTCGACACGCTAAAATAGCTTATCATATACCCTAATAGATGTAAAGGAATGTGACCAACTGCATCTATTTTAATTATAACGGTGACCGGCAATATATTGTTGTTCCATGTATTCATTACTTAGAGTTCATATACCGATCCTAAACAAATTTAATCTCAAACCTTTATAGAGAGTGAATGCTGGTTAACGTATAATCGTAACTTATTACTTGACACATACTATGGGCTGAAATTCAGCATTTAAATCGGAGGCATGACTAGCCACTATTTTTGATGAAGTGCCAATGTAACTTTTAGAGACGGAAATGAAATGCATGCCATGACGTTCTCGATATACTATGCCTAAGAATTAAACTTACTCAATGCTGAAGTCCTTATATTAGTCAGCCTAAGTCTGTGTAGGGGAGCTGCCGCAACCGAACTCCCAGCACTAAGCTGTTCTTTTTCCAAGCGATATTATAAAATTCGTCCCCTAAACATGATATGGGCCAAAATAGAAGTTTGTTTTATGCAGCACGATAGTCCTTATGGGTTCTATTTTTTTAGGTTTGGTTATTTCTATTTTGAGCCATTTCAGTCAATAGTTCTCTTTAATATTTTACTTTATGTTCACACTTTTTGGTGGTCTTTTTTTGAACGGACGATACGGGACCCGTGCGTTGCGTGCAAAACATTCCCGAGCACGCTACAGCAAAATTAAAACTCCTTGCTTTTGTTCCAAAAATGACATAATAAATTTTGAAACGCATTTGCAAGAGACCTGTCAGGGTATATACAGCCCATAGGTGTTGATAAGGAGGTATTGGTTACCTTTACAAAGAGTATGGACACCCTCATCGCCAAATCTACACGTCTGAAGGATCAGTAGCGCCGTCCAAGAGTCGGACCCCTCCTAAGAGCCGGACTCCTTCCTTGCACAAGGGTAGCACCCGCAGCCCTCTCCCCTTCCGCCGCGCTCCATAGGCGCACGGAAAATTTAAGCGAAAATAGCGTGAAAATAGGAAAAAATTGCGATAAAATTTACAAAAAAGAGGAAACTAGGAAAAATAATTGCAAATTAGCAAAACTTATAAAATATTGAAGCAAAATTGGGAAGAACTTTAAGTTGCTAAAAATTGCAAACATTTACGCCCACTTGACCTGCCCCTTCCTCTCCCTTCTAAGCCCATGGACGTTCGACAGCTTGTGATACAACCATCGTTTTAGATATATTTTTTAAATACGATCTGGTCAAAAATGTTCCACACTTTTACTCTTGGGCAGGATAATTCATGGGATTACAGCCTGTTTTAATATATTCCGTTATGTAGGGATACCAATTATTGAGCCATAGTTTGCTGCACAACGAATACATTATTTGTATTTTCTTGGTTTGAGCGGAATAACACAACAAACTAACTTTTTATTGAAATGCTAAAAAAATTTCACTATTGAACATTAGCACAGTATGGTATATATAAATCTGAAGCTCTTCGAGGCACGCTGAGTCATCGAGATGATAGGTGCCTTCTCGCTACGAATTTTGTTTGGACTGGTCCTCCTGGAATAAGTCTGCTACGCAGCATATTTTGGCCTACCAAAAGCTTAACAAATTTGGTCAGTCATTTGTGTATATAAAGAAATATGTGTGCTAAGACCGCCTTGCTAGTTTTCGCCCACCGGAATCTGCTAAGATTATCACGAATTGACACAAAGGAATATGTTTGCGGATGGCCAACTAATTGTTTCCCCAAAATAATCTACCAAGTTCAGCAACCGTGTAAGTATGCAAAGTCATAGTAACCTGAATTCATACCGCACGACTGTTCGAAGTTAATACTCTGCTCCGTTAACAACAGAAGATTTTTTGCGTTACAGTCTTTGAACAAGAAAAATAGTCCTGAAGTAGCTAGCTGAAGAAAGTAACTAGTCGAAGACTGCTACGATACGGCGAGTACCAGATTCTGTGAAAATCAATAAATAATAAGAATCGATTTATTTCGCCACCTACCTGAGGCCCCTTGCAATTTGCAGATGTGAAACAAAGCGTTCAAAGGTCCCGAACATACAAGAGTACTGTACCAAAGGAACAATTTCTAACATCTGAACTTAGTCAACAACGATTAACAGCAACTACAATACATATTTAGCTGGGCCGTTGAGACTGTCACGGGGTTTATGTTAACACATTTTTATGGCTGTTAGAAGCTACTCTCATTGCAAACAGCAAGGTAAAAGATTTTTGAACAGGAGTGCTGTTATGTTTGGCATTTTATAGCTAGTAATCAGCAAACGAGTGCTAAGTACTATGCGTAGCTCGATAACCGGGTACCGGTTATCGGGCATCCACTGGTTACCGCCTTTCGGACGGCAGATCGATGCAGTTTTACACCGGAAGTCTAATGTTACAATGAAGTTACCTAAATAAGCACAGAAGCATGTACAGGGGTACTTCCTATTCTTGCTTCTATAAGGTGAGATAAGATAGGCATTGGCGATACTGCAGCTAAAAGCGTTTATTGTACTCCACTATGTGAAATACTAATTCCAATGGCAAATAATAGTAGAAATCTGGTCATGACGTATATATTCAAAGCCTGTGCCGCGCAATGAAACTCTTTGCCAAGCGTGGCAATCACAGCAACCATTCCATTCTTCAATGGGTAGCTTGTCGTGATGATTTCCGTAAGGTGCTTCAACAACTGCACGGTGTTACATCTAGGTCACATGAGTACAAAGAGTCAACTACGTGGTTGACCACAATGGTAACAACAAAAGTCATTACGTTTGATTACCTAAGGCGATTGTTCGTGGACGTAAAACAGTGACCTTCGCGTTGAAAATGATATCGATGCAGCGTGATTGGTATTTAAGGATGGTTATCCAGTAGATGTGTTAATTAGCTTAATTTGTATATGGTTAGTGGGCTCTTGTATGGTATAAAAATTTAATAATTTTCTACATGATTGCTGACTAAGTGTTTGTTTTACTTTTTGGCCTAAATTATTCAAATGTTGTGCAAACCGAAATTTTAGTTACAATCAATTTTATTGCTATATATTATAATGGTACGTGGCTTTGCTTTATATATTACGCATATGCGAGATTGAGGTTAAGGTGTGTACAGTTAGGTCACATTTTTCTAATACTGCAGGTTTTACCGTAAACTAGTGTCGCTCAAAATCGCGGCAGTATTGCAAAATATTATAGATAGTTGCGCAACTTCAATTGCAGCGGCACTATATTGGCGTAAGCAAATTTATCTCAATCCAGGAGAAGAATATAAATCATAGTTGTAACGCAAATTATATAGTTAAACCGGCCGATGTCAACTTTAGCGGACGAAATATGATGCGTGCCATGCCATTCTCGATATACTGGGCCTAAGCCTTAGTCTTAGCCTAAGCTAAGGTCCCTAGCGACGGTTGGTAATATCACAAATGGGTTCTAGCATAATCATCCCTGCGCTGAGATTGTACGCACGGCTATGTTGTGTTTACACGTTCAAATTCTTGCCATCGCCCTGTTTGAAATAGTCAAAACCGTGCGTACAAATCTGTTAACGAACGTTGGCAATGTTAAACTGTTACTTAAATGATTTAGTGATATCGCTACTGCATTAGCACGGTCATTAGCACGGTCATGACCATGCTTCAGATTTAAACGATAAACATGCAGCTGTTTCAGCTACTACATTCTATGCCAGTTAGAGTAACATCGAGGAGAGATTGTTTATATACGATATGTTATTTATTTTGGGTGGTTTAGGTGTAATGGTATTGTGGCTTAGATGACCAAAAAAGAATAATTAAATTTTTGAATTTTTAATTCCCAACTAACGTTGGGGATTTAGTGCACTAAATTTTATATCATACGCAGTTTTGTATTAAATCCACAGCTTCATAGAAATGAAGGATAGCTTATTATATTACTTTGTCGCAAAGATATAGTCTCTTAGTTGTGCCAACCTTTGGCTAAGTCCAAACTGAAGGTGCGACGCCGACAGTCGAAATGAATTTCTACTCGTTTCTGAATTTTACTTTTTTACTTCTTCATAAAATATCATTTATCAGAATATGTTGGTTTCATTATTTTGTAACATGTTCAGCTTTGTTTCTGCTGTTAATTTGGTGTTTTGAATCAAATTGGTTAGCCTGTTTCCACCGTAGTTGAAATATTGCCGACTGAGTCAGGTGCATCTGTATTTCTTATTCCCATCTACGGTTAGATTTTAATGCACTAAAATCAAGAAAACACACCAGTTTTATACTAAACAAGGAGCTTCACAGAAAAAAGATAGCGATATTAAAAATGTAAATAATGATATTTTGCTCGAAATATATAATTATCCAGTTGTAATTTTTACTGTTCCTAGTAATGTTCAAGGCAAAATGTGCGACTGTGATGCTCGCTTAAACCTATGAGAACCCCGCCACCATCTTATTTTTCTGTTTCGTAAAAATTGAAGTTCGACGCAAAACTGTTCGTGAATACTCTGCTGTGCGATTGATATAAGCCACTTCGCGAAAAATCAAGAAAATTTTTCGAAATTTTTGAGAACGAAAACCTATCGAATTCGAATTAAGAGGGCCTTGGTCTCGAACACCAAAACTCTAAATACAGGATTGATTTGTTTGTATTGCTTGTGTCACTATTTCACTAAATTTGTGCGCAAACATTGAATAATCCAAATGCAAAGTCGATGTCATTAGGGAACCGTATTTCTGCAAATTAAAAAATCGCCCACATAATGTTCTAGTACAAAATATAATCTCTGTCATAAATTTTTGATTTTGCCAATTTTGCCGCAACAAAGGTTTGTTATTCGATATCGCTGATTGGTTCACCTAAAGTCACCTTAAGTTTCCTTACGCATGACTGTAAATATGGCTTCACTATTTTCATTGGTTTTTGAATCATGTCTTCCGTTCCTCCGTCATGGTGGTTATTCTTTTATAGCTGTTAGGCTCGTACATTTTTTCGTTTTACATTTTTAGTTTATTTTTGTTTAGTCTAATTCTCACGGTTGTTTGCAATTCGCAGCAAAGGCACTTGTGTATAAAATAAAATATTTGTCCATATCATTTTATAACGTAGGATACACTGGACTTTTATAACATTGATACATTGAACAATTTGGTCCGATCACATCAATCCATGTGCCCATTTCTGTTTTCTGAAATCTGCGGCCATGGTTCCTTTAGTTCCATGTATCGAACATATTTTAGCAAATATTCATTTAAAACTGACCCAGACGCATGATTCTACTTTAGGTGCTTACAACTGGGTTGTTCTATTGTCAAGTGAGTTCATGATCGTGAACGTGGTGAAAGTGATGATCGCGAACAAATCACGAATTTCTCTTAATTTACGCGTACACGATTTGCGATGCAGCAACGCGTAGGCGCTGTTATAGGTCAATGTTTTGTGATTTAGCATCGTATTTTGTTGACCGCGTATGAGTGAAAACGCGATATAACCAATCGCGTTTTTTCTTGTACGCTATCATACACAAATAGACCGCGAATATTGCTGTCTGATTCAGGATGTCATTTGATAAATGCGGACAAAAATGTAAAATAGACAAATGGGCGCGATCGCAAATTTTATTCCTAAATCGCAGAGCCCATGTTTGCGTTCACAAAAATGCGAATACGAATGGCAAAATGTGAACTCAAGTTTATGCTCCAATCAATTCGTGATTTTGACAAAATAACAAACCTTAGTGTACGCACCTAAAGTGGACTCACGCATAATACAATATCACCAATAGACATAAATAAAATTTGACGGTAGTAAAGTATAATATCACGAGCGGACTAAATCAAATAAAAGCTCAGTTATTGATTAGTATCATGATATGACAGTATTAATGGTTTCGCTAAATTGACAATAGTGTTTATTAGAAACTAAAACGGAAATGTAGCTATATGTCTAATAATGCAATAAAATAGAAGAACTGAATCTTCGAAACACAGCTTTGTCAGGAAACATCATATTTTAAAACACTCATATGTGACAAGTTTGTAAGTAGAGGCCGAATTCGTACAATGTACTGTTTAAGCTTTTTATTAAGGCTGTTGGCATGTCAAGAGACCCACGTAATTAGTAAATATTGATCTCGCGAAAACTAGCAAATCCTTGCATATAATGAAGCAAAACCTTGCAAATGCCATACTCTTTTAATCCGTTCTCAGTTTTCATCTATAAGCTGACTTATATTAATTAGGGATTCCTTAATGTATTATTTCAGTGCTATACTAATGATTGTTAATGTTAGCACAAACCTTTGCAAGTTTGCTATTATGCGCGTTACTTTCAATAAAACAATTATCATGTAAGTCTGTTTCAAATGTTGCCCATGTCTGTTGTTCACCGGATCCGAACAAAAGAAAATCCAATGTGCCTATAACTGCCGTAGCAATGACGACAAAGAACGATATACGCCACCTTTCTATTGAATGGTCATATGTTAGCGCGCCAGTAACATAGGGCGCTACAACGCCAGCCCGGTTTACGGCAGTACCTGCAAGGCCACAAATCGTTCCAGTGTATTTATGTAACAGGCCCGTTCCGGCCCGTTACGCGTCTCTCACACGATTTCGGCGTCAGAAACCCCTGAAGAGGTCTCAAATCGAGCCAGGCATGGCTCGCGGGAACAACATATTTGTTGGCTGAGTGGTGCCATGGTTATTTCCGATCATCGTTGCTTATTATCGATTTTGTATGTTTGGTATACATACATGTATTTTTACCATTGCCTGTCATATTTTGTACGTATACATGATTGTATTTTCGCCATAACATGTCATGTTTTGTACCTGCGCATCATTTCGGATGGGCCGCCGAAGCCCAGGAGGAGTTTTCTTTAGCCAGAGGTCTGAGAGCAGGAAGGTAGGGAAGGTAGTAGAGACCCTAATTGGTCAAGATAGGAAAGACAAACGGAACTCGACCATTAGGAATGTTTCCGGGTTGAAACTTTAAAATTTAGACCGTCCGGGAATAGGAGGCCGTTGACAATTTAAGGGATCGGGAAGTAACCAAAATTAGGACTATCAACTTTACCTGGTTCGAGCAAACCATAGCTAAATGGTCTAAAAGTAAGCTGAAACAAATGGGTTACGGTAGTTTCCGAGTAGTCGGAAATAACGGACCTCGGGCCTGTTTACCGGCCCGTAACCGTTCAACGGTCCAGATTTACCGAAAATGTCTCGAGTACCTTTCGGTAGAGAATTTTCAGGGCTCTTGAACGAGCCCGAGACATCACAAATTGCTGGAGGATTTCTTGAGATATTCTAGGGACAAACGGGTAAACATTCAATTAACAGCCAATACTTACGCTAGGTTTGGCTGAAGACCATGGTTCCGAGTGAGCATAACCTAGGCTTATATGGAAATATAATTATACATGTATACGTGTATTACGTGACCTTCGTGACTTGGTGTGTCTATTTTTACGCCCCACCGTATCAAAACCTTCCTTTTACAACATCCTTTGAAGCCCCAAAATTGCCTGACCACCATACTAACAACTGGTTTTTCCGGTTACCATCGGATCAGTGAGTGAAAGTACGCGTGTTTCCAAGTAATCTACCCATCTAGGCATCTGGCGAGGCCATGCGGGTCTCGACCTGACCAGTCATCCCGCCGCCATATAACTAATCTCTTTGTTTCATAATGTGTTACGAAAATTCCACATAAAATGCCGTCTGTTTGTGTCAACTCCGTA